>QKWP01001101.1:111047-129132 GCA_003550325.1 Gigaspora rosea
TTTATATTAAATAGCGAAAACTTGTGAATATTGTATATTTAATAAATTAAAATATTATATAATAACAATAAATAAATAAAAATTTATAATTAAATTGCGAAAACTTGCGAAAACCTGTAAAATATTCAAAAAGCATGATTATGTGAATATAATAATTATTAATTGATATTATATCAAATATATATCAATTAATATCGATATATATCGATATATATCGATTACTATCACTATCGATTATAATCGATATATTGATATATATCGATACCCATCACCCACGCCGATTACTATCGATAGTGATAATAATCGATATATCGATATATATTGATTACTATCACTATCGATAGTAATCGATATATCAATATATATCGATTACTATCACTATTGATAGTAATCGGCATAGGTGATGGGTATCGATATATATCTTACCAGTTAGTAATCGATATATATCTATATATAAAATTTGCAAATGTATCCGAATTGATATTTTGGTAAAAATTTATAGTAAAATATAGTAATTATATCTGGATGCATCCGGATATAAAATAAATCCGGATATAAAAACATAGTAAAGTCTTAACTCTAATTCAGAACAAAAAACATGACATAACATAACCACGGCGCAGTGAATCACAAAACAAAAACCAAATACAACGTGAAGAAAATAATGAATGATGAAGTATTCTATAAGCTAGTGTTTTGATCCTAAATCCAAAATCTGAATTGATCCTTTAATCCAGACAAATCAGATATTCAGGTTAGAGATTTTTACTAGGATTGGTCAAAAGAATTAAATTATAGACCTAAAGATGTACTCAAAGTAAACTTTATACATAATCTAATGTGAATTCAATCCGGATTTGATAGAATCCGGATGGTCTGTCAAAATTAGAATCGAAACACTACTATAAGCCAGAAAATCAAATAACAGCATCATTGAATGATAACATCGACAATCGACAACTACACTAGAAAGCAATATTAGTATACAACACCAAAATAAGCAAAGCTAATAAACATGAACACAACTCACCACTGAAATACCAGCAAGCAACAACATCAACACCATAATGATAACTATACTAAAAGAGAATGTTAGTATACAGCAATACCAAAATAAGCAAAATTAATAACTGCAAACATGATACACCATCAAAATTCTAACAAGCAATAACACTAGCACCAGTAGCAACAACCAAAAGCACCAATAATGGAGATACTGACAACAATTATCAAAGAGCACCAATAATGGCAACAATGATCAAAAAGTACCAGTAATGGCAACACCAACAACACTAATGCTACAAAAAGAAGGCCTAATTAGTTTGTAGCAAAAAAAAAAAAAGACAAAAAAAATATTTATATATGCTGTTCTGTGTACCTAGTGGTATCACCATTGATTAAATTCAGAATTAACTAGTTAGGGACATCCATAAATAATGTTTTACAAGAGGGGTTGGACAAATGATAATGTTTTTCTCAATAAGTAGGGGGTCAAAAAAATATAACGTAATTTTTTTAGAAAAAATTGTTTAAAAATTGAACCAGTGGTCCAAATTTAATGATTTTGGTACCATTCAATTCGCTTGGTGAGAGGAGTTGAATGGTACCAATTTCATTTTATTTGGATCACTGAATCAAAAGTTATTGGTCAAATACTATTTATATCAGCCAGTTGTTGAAATTGGACCTCACAAGTGATCCCAAATTATTTACTGATCTGTAAAAAGTCATATGTTGATTGGGTATAAATTTAAAACTATGCCCCAAATCACATATCAAATTTGTTGACTCATTTAAGAAGTATAATAAAACATACGTTGAACCAATAGGCCTATCTTAAAACTAATGGGGTTTTTTTTAGAAAGAATAGCAATTAAAGAAATTAGAAAAAGTAACTGAAATTGGCAGGTTTTAGATTTTTAAATTAATATTTTTTTATACATAGTGTTAATTTAAATAAAATTCAAGTTTATCATTTTAATTTAGATTCATATGTACAGTCAACCCTCCATAAATGCAACCTCCATAAATGCAATACCTCTCTAAATGCACGTTTTTTTCTATTCAGTAAAATATTATTAATACTAAATGCAAGTTCTATATTCTGTAAATGCAAGTTATATTGAATAACATTTTATATCACACTAACCTCCCTAAATGCACGTGGCCAATCAAATTTTAGTATTTAAGATAGGTTATACAGTTTTGGTAGAAGTTACACAAACTTGATGGTCTAATTTTTAAAAGCTGCAATTTAATTGGCTCTCTCTAAATGCAAACCTCCCTAAATGCACGTTGTAGGCTTGTCCCTACGAGTTGCATTTATGGAGGGTTGACTGTACTTTTGAAGTTAAGTTTGGCACAATTTCATATCAGATATGTTATTTCGCAGGTATCTAATATTAAAAATATTCTATGAATTTATGATTGAGTACTGGACAATAGTATTAACTGTACTATTTTTGTTTGTTTTTTTTTGTAGATTTTTTGAATAGTGATCCTGATCAATGATTAAAAAAGTGGCTGTGTGTTTTCAAGCAGCATGCACGATATGATTAGCTATAGATTAAGATAGTATTTAACCATTATAGAGATAAGTTTAGATAGATGATAGTATACCATTTAGCAGTTATTGGTTTACAAATTTGGCAAAGATTTTAAAATAAATAACAAAATAATGATTCATTAATATAAATAATAATTCATAATGATAATTTTCATTGCATATTTATTTATTAAAATAATTGATCTTTTTTTACTACCATAAACTGCTGTATAAATGACCCAGGTCTGTTACATTTTACCCATTTTAAAACCTATTAATAGACCCCTGGGTCTTTTGTATGGGTATGGATCTGATAACTGGAAAATTTATGTATGGAAATTTATATAAAGATTTAGTTTATAGGTGGTATATTTTTTGTCGCAATATATTGAGCTGTAAAACCATGATGCCAAATGCCGTAAATCTGTAATGCAGTTTGTTGAAATGTTGTACAAACTGCATTATATACTTTTCTATACTGTTAATTATTTTTATGAATTTCCCGGAATAAAATTGTAAAAGCAATTTCATAGTTATTTTAATATTTATTACATATCGATATATAGTTATTTTATATTTATTTACATATTGTAAGATATAGTACAAACATCACTGTATTAATTTACCCTTTTGGCCAATACTAATTTTACCTCTTACATTAATTTGTGCTACTCTAACCCAAACCTCTCTAACTTTTACACTAATCATCTTGCGCTACCTTAACCCAAACACTACCAGCAATAGTGTTACAAGCTGACTGGTTTTTATCAGCTGGCTTAGCCAGCTGATAAAAATTTTGGCTAAGTGGCTAACTAATGGCTAATATATACCAATCGTGCTAAAATCAATAACTTAACTGATTCAGCAAAAAAATCATTCAGCAAATTTTTTTTTTTACTAAGTGTTCCAGAATTTATGATAATAGCAGTATGACCTAAATTTCTCTTCCTGAGGCATTATTTTATGCTTGCAATACCAGTATATAAATGTACGCATCCAAGTGAGAATAGATAACTATATTAATTCTTAAATAAGTACAATTCTTAAATAAGTACAATTTATTCTTCTACCAAAAAATTATTATTATATAATTCTCATGCATTAGCGCGACACATTAACTTGTTAAAATATAGAACCTTAACTTTCATAAGAAAAATCATAACATAACTTATATCTTTATTTCTGATTTTCTAACTATAGTAAAAAATGCTTTAACGTTACTAAAATATGACAAATTTTTCAGAGATCTGGAAGTATTCAATTAGATTTAATTTTTATATAAAAAACTCAATACAAAATAAAAAAAAGTTTACTTTTAAATAGAAGTCTTTTAGCACATACTTCTAACAATTCAGCAAATGTTTATTATTGCTGTTGTTATAGAATAGGTTTTAGTAATTTTGGTAGAAATTAGTTGAAAAATTAGAACTTAATTAGGAAATTCTGTAATAACTGTATTTAGTAATAGTGATATACAAAATTGACACTTAGTGACACTTAGTGACGCTTAATGACACTTAGTGACGCTTAATGCCGCTTAGCGACGCTTAGCTCAATAGATATATAAACCTGACTTATTTCCTTTAGTTTTAGACAGATCCAGGAGATCCAGACATTGTATTTTATCTTTACCTTTATATTATTTATCCTCCTCTCTTATTATTAATAAACTCTTGGGATTTCTAAGGAACAGACACCTTGGAATAGCCCTCTTGTTAAATTAATAAACTGTCTATTATCTCTTGTTGTTTTATATCGAACTGCCTTAGAGAAGTGTGTAGTTTCTTACAGACATAAAAGAAACTATACTTCCCTCTTGCACACCGCTTCACGCCCAAAATAAGGGATCTCAGGAGCCGTGTGATTGTTACTCTATCGGAATTAAAGAAGGCTTCCAGTACTGTAACACTGTATTAATAATTAAAGTTTGGATATAGATCTGTGTTCAATTTAATCTATTATTATATATACTTATCACGTAAATGGTATACTCCTAGCCATATTAGCCAGCCGATACACTTATATCAGCTGGCTTAGACAGCTAAGCTGCCTTAGCCACGGCTGCTCTAGCCAGCTTGTAACACTAACCAGCAATGACGAAGATACAACCAGGTGGCAACAAACCAACAACCTAAATGGAAAAAACAATGTTTAGTAACTAGCAACGACAATTGCAATATTGACAAGCTTCACAAGTGATGCCATAGCTAACTGTGAACTAGCATACCAAAATATGACGACCCCAAACTAACGATGCATCTACAAATGAAGACACTAAAAATGAAGACACCGAAAACGACGATACTGAGAATAACGACACTGAAGAGCGACGATACTAAAGAGCGATGACACCAAGAAGCGATGAACCCGACAAACGATGATAACACCGAACAACAACGATGCTAAAGGATGACAATACCAAAGAGTAATGCTACTTGAAGAACAGCAATAAAACAAATGACGAAATAGAAAGAACAAAAGGCACAAAAGACACTGTATAAAAGAAAAAAAAGTAGTGGTTTGATATGTAACAAAAAAAAAGAATACTATTTGTATGATCTGTGTAATTTTAAAAATTATAATACATATAATAAAATTTAATTGAACATACTAATATAAAGTCAAATTTAGGTGTGTCAAAAATTTTGGGGTGATCTCTGTTATGATTGGATGATCTGGATGTCAATACTGACGCACTAATATAAAGTCAAATTTAGGTGCGTCAAAAATTTTGGGATGATTTGCAAATCAGCCATTATGTGGTTATTATATTTTTTTATAAAATTACTATAAAATCAATAGTTTTTTGTGAATAACTATTGATCCAGTGATCCAAATAAAATAATTTTGGTATCATTGGATTTGTCTCACTGAGACGAATCGAATGGTACCTAAATCATCCAAATCGGATTACTGTATCACAATATATTCAAGTTTTTGTAAAATTTTATATATAAACATACTGTTATATTTGTATAATTTTAGTATCATTTTAAAATATTAGTATTAGGAAAATATCATAAAAATAATAAGAATAGTATAAATTTTATTGAAGTAATCAAATCTGTAGTATTAATTTTATTAGGAAAACTTTTTTCCATTCTCTAAAAAGAGTTATTTTCATTAATAACTCATTATCATAGCTTGTTATTTTAACTTGTTATTATAACTTGTTATTATAACTTGTTATCATATCTTGTTATCATAACTCGTTGTTATATCTCGTTATTATATCTCGTTATTATATCTCATTATAAAGAAAATCCTAAGTTTTTACAGATATATAAACCCTGCTTTTTTTCCCAAGGCAGAGCAGGTTCTGTCTTTTAATTCTTTTTCTTTATAAAAATATTTGTACTTAAAAAAATCTTATATTTAATAAACTGATATTATCCAAACTATATCCAAAAACTCTTTCCAACGATCACTTGTACAAATTTCTGAACAAACGAAAAACAAAAATTTTTTAGTAAAAGACGAAACAGCTACTTATACTGGTTTTTATAAAGGTCAACTGTTTTCTCCCTATTCTTCGGGGACTCCTTTATATATTCAGCACACAAGCCAGAAGCGTCGGTTGTGCAAGCTAACAGGCAGTGGGTGCCCCTGGTACAAGAATTCTGGTGGAAGTTTTCTTTCGTCGACAAAGGTGTTATAGCTTGGCTAGCCGGTGAACTAAAAAATGAGTTTTTCAACACTCTCTTTAAGGTTTTTTGGTTACAAGAATATGTTTGACCATACACCCTCTATCATATTCTCGCTGGAAGCCTTTTCTCTAGAATTTTTGACGGAAAGTGGGAAATCTAGCGTACCCCCACCAAAAGATCGGCATTGTTGTTCTAATCCTAATCAGGAAGAAGGCATGCAGGTGGATAAACAGGAACGGACGTGTTATGAGACGTGACACAGTGGAGTAGGCTGATCAGTGGAACAAAATTCTAGATTTTTCTTTTTTCTTTTTATGTACATATAATACTTTGGCGAGGTGTTTCCTTACGCAGTATTATATAATTTTTACCTTTTGTCTGTCTTTTTGCTTTTTTCTTCTGTTTTTTCATTTTTACTTTTTTGTTAAACTTGGTTTTTCGTTTAGGTAGTTTTTGTTATTTCCCTATTTTATTTCTCCTTTTATATTTCTCTTTGTTATAGTTTTTCTTGTAGTAGGATCTTTCTACTAGAAAAAGTAGGAGAAGAAAGTTTAAAAAGAAGGCAATCTTGATATGGTTAGCAGGTACCTGCCGGTGATAGGAGGGATCATATTCTCAGTAAGTTGAGAATCCGAATTGAGGCAAAATTTTGCTAGGCTGGTCGCACTTGGATAAAATCGGGTGAGCTTTCTGTTAGAGTAGAATAAATGTATATATTTCAGTTCTACAATAAAGTCTGCAGATACAAAGGGCAGGATTGCCGAATTTAAAAAAAATAAACTGATATTATTCTATGCAATATAAAGCCATTGCCTTTATATTCTTTGATCCTTTATCCATCGTATAAAGGACCTTTATTTTGTTGGTTATTAATTTATATAGTTGAATTATTATTCTCTTTGATTTTTGTCGGCATATTATTTTTTTTTTTATTAATATTGAATTTATTGTCTTTTATTATTGATTTCTTTGATATTGTATACATTTCTTACTCTCTTACACATTAAGTCAAGTGATATAGTTTCTTGCCTAAAAGTTACTATATTACAGTTTTGGCAACGACGACAGGACCTATAACTTCTTGTATCTGTGATTTCCAATTTATTTTCTTAAATTTGTTGTATTTGTGATTCTTAAATTTTTATATCAGTTTAGTTTTTGGATTAAATTTTTTTTTTTGGTTAATTTTTTTTTAGAATTATACTTTCTTATATAGTTGCAACTCTTTCTTTTAAGTTTCTTTATTCTCTTTCTTTCTTCTTTTCTTTTCTTTTCTTATTTTCTTTTAAATTTTCTTTATTCCTTTTAGCTAGCTATATCAAACCATTTTAAAAATTTTTTTACCTCTTCTTATTGTTGTAACACAAAGCTTCTTTTGAATTACACAAAAATCATTTTTAGTTACATGAAGCTTAAATACTTGTACTAGTCAGAATTATATAGATCTTTGATTTTTGAGCAACATTACACCAAAATTTTATAGTATAGGAGTTCTATTTTATATTATATACTACCCTATAACTAGTCTCTTGAAATATTAGTTAAATCTTAGCTTACTATTATTATTTATTATAAAGTTCTTTAATTTCTTTATATCTTCTCTCATATATCTTAATATTAACATTATACTTGCTATATGCAACCCTTTTCGCAAAAATACTTTGATTTTGCTTGGTATTTCCTTAATCATATTCCTACTAATAATGAATATAATAATCTAATTGAAACTCTTAAATCTGCTATTAATCAACTCCAATTCGGGTCATCTTTAAACACTCAACAAACCGATATTTTATTTAAATATTCTAAATTCTCTGACTTCTCTTGGGGAAACGGCAAATCATATCCAACATCTGAAGATCTTTGGGATAACGGACGAGTTATTAACCAAGGATTCCAAACCCCTTCCCATCAAACTATTGATTACTTAGAATTTCCAACTCCGGATAATCCTCAAGGTGTTCCTTATCCAACCCCTGCTATTCCATAACAAAAATCTCTCCCTCAATGTACCTACACTTCATACCAGTGTGCTAATTTGAAACTTTACGAAGAAGAATTACATAATAACATTAAATCAACTGACGGCATAAACGATCTATTTAAATATCGCCAACTACATGGCTTCTTTATCTACTTTGATTAAGCCTCTTTATGAATATTGACCAATACAAGCAATGAATAACTAATCATAATTTCCTACACGAGACTAATCGAGCCATAAGCAGAAAAAGATATGAAAAGAGACCTGATCCTAGCTGTTCTGCTTGTCACCCTACCAACGAATACTATATCACCAAAGAATTTTATAGATTTTGGAATTGGTTTCATCCTACTTATAAGGCTAAAAACCTTTCTGCTTACACTGTTGATTATTTTAACGATGCATACCAATTACCTATAACTGAAGATTTAACACCTCATATTCATCGATTAATAACCACTATCTGATATCAAAATAACCAACCCCCACAAGAATTTGATTTGATCATACCAGAAGTAATTGAAAAGTGGCAACAAACTTGTGGATTCCTTGATTCTCCTGCACCAACAGAAATACTAGAAACAAATAATTCAAATAATTCAGAAAATTCCAATGGAGCTATTAATCTTGAAAACTATTCTGAAGAAAATTCCGAGGAAAACTTTGAAGAAAACTCTACATCTTCTCACCCTTCTAATCTATCTATACCCACTATAAATAACCAAATTAAACAGAAATCAAAGAGAATAATAATTCAACTATATAAATTAATAACCAACAAAATAAAGGTCCTTTATACGATGGATAAAGGATCAAAGAATATAAAGGCGATGGCTTTATATTGTATAGGATAATATCAGTTTATTAAATATAAGATTTTTTTAAGTACAAATATTTTTATAAAGGAAAAGAATTAAAGAACAGGGAGAAAAAGCAGGGTTTATATATCTGTAGAAACTTAGGATTTTCTTTATAACGAGATATAATAACGAGACATAATAACGAGATATAATAACGAGATATGATAACGAGATATGATAATGAGTTATAATAACGAGTTATAATAACGAGTTAAAATAATGAGCTATGATAACGAGTTATTAATGAAAATAACTCCTTTTTGAGAATGGAAAAAAGTTTTCCTAATAAAATTAATACTACAGATTTGATTACTTCAATAAAATTTATACTATTCTTACTATTTTTATGATATTTTCCTAATACTAATATTTTAAAATGATACTAAAATTGGTATGGCGATTTAGAGATTTTGCCAGGTTGTTACCCCCAAGCGGCAGGTCAAAAGTTCGAATCCCACTGGCGACGGTTTGAAAAATAGGCCTGTGTTACGGTAACTGTGGCTCAAGATCGGTTGGGTAGAAATACCTGTAATCTTGGTTCCACCATCTTGAATGGAAGCTTTTGAGCGAATTGGTATATTGTTACACCGACAAATCTAGGAAACCGGAAAAACAGAAACCCCTTGGCAAATCCCGAGTAAGAAGGTAGATGACTGGCTATGACGGTGCTATCGGAAGAAGAGGGTGCCGGGTCGAACAACGAACCTTATGAGGGTTGTAGTAGGCGATATCAGCGGTTCACAGAAATCCGGACTGCGAGTATATGGGTAAAGCCATAGCATCGATCACTGAAAGAAACCGTATGATTAATTGGGTGGGACATGTATCGTACCGGTAAATTCTATGTCAAACCGGTTGGTTTGGCATAGTGCGGCAGGTCATTCCTGGGAATTCACCCAAAAGAGGTGTCATGCCGGGTAATATCGGAGGTTAAGTATTAGGAGATTGATGGGCTTAGCGGATAATCAGAGGATTTAAATTAGGCAATTCCCGTAGTTGGGTTGCAGGTATGGCAACTAGTGTGGAACCTTAGGGCGGACCACTTAAATTAAACACCAAAAGTGTACGTGTGGCTAGTTGTATTCTCGTTACTGTGTATAGTACATCATATCTTAAGAATCCTAATAAAGCACTTGCCGGCGAGACTGCCAAAGTTTAAAAAAAAAAAAAATGATACTAAAATTATACAAATATAACAATACGGATTTTGAAAAAATTTTTTATATAGTAGAGGGGTGGTCAAGCGCTACTATGAGGGGGTACATAACGTTATTTATGGATGCCCCAGTGATGCCCTCTTATAGTTAACCATTTATTATAATGGTTAACTATAACCAGTAGTTCAAGACATAATAATTCTTATTTAATTAAAGTTTAAAAATCAGTATACAATTTTTACTTTTATATATTTTTTTATTTTTTTATAAAGTTTTTTAATAATTAGAATTTTAAAATTTAGTAAGCTATTTTACACTTTTATATAACTTTAATATTTTTTTTTATAAATTCCAAATTTTTCTAGTTATCTATAAAACCCAATATGTAATTTTTATTCTTATACAGTATACCATTTCATTGTTTTTATATTTTTCAAAACTATTTATATAACTAGGACCTTAAAATTTAGTATATAATTATAATTTTCTTTTTTTTATAAATCTTAAGTTTTTTTTAGCCATTAATCTAATTAGGAACCATAACAACTAGTAAGCTATTTCTCACTCTCATACTTTGTTGATTTTTATAAATGGTTTTCTAGTTATTAATCTGATTAAGATTTTAAATCTTGCCTAAAAATCTTGTTGTAAAGTTGACAACTAATCGATTTGAATTTTACATTTAAGAATATCACCCTAATTTATGTGCGTTCTACTAATTTTTATTTATTTTATTCAGCAGTTGTTCATTCGATTAGTCGATTAATCTATTACTCGACCAATCGATAAGTCAACTAATCGATTGAAAAATTTTCATCGATTTGTATCACTGTAAAAAATATCGATTTATATTGATTAAATAATCTTTCCATTCCCTGTCGTAGATTCACCGGATTCTTAACATAAATTTCACGTAGTCAACAAATCACGAAAAATTACCCTATAGAAATAATTGCAACTCTAATTTTTGCTATTTGAATGTGATTAGAAGATTATTATATTGGGTCTTATTTGGTTTTTATTGATGGTAAATAACAAGCATTGTTAAACAGTTTCCCTACTTTATTCAGATAGTCTGGAATAACAAATCAATTGCTAGTTCTTGAATAAAGATTATGCGGAATATGTCAAAAATAATAAAAAAATTATTTGACTATAACAGTGAAATAAATATAATCAGAATTTTAAAAAATTTATTAAAAAGAACACGAAAAGGTTTATTTTTTCCTTACCGGACAGATGAGAATATTGAAAAATATCAACAAATATCATTATACCAGTTGTTACCATATGCCTACAGGAGTTCATGAAAGTTCTTAACGAGAGCTTAATGAACTAAACGCAACAAAACACATACATAATTTCACTGGCTTTTATTACGCTTCACCACCCGTTGATAAGCTTGGCTGTACATCTTATTTAATTCTGGATCATTCTGATATAAAAAAGTCTCTACCAATAAGCTCTCCATCTTTTTTTCTAATTCTTTCTGCGCAGTAATGTTTCCTTGGAAAGGCTGAAAGCTTGCCCGAAGCTGATTTTTGGACTCTTCGACTGCAATTCTACTAAGGGCTTCAAGATTTGCAAGTGAAGGACTGATTATTATTTCATCAGAAGGAAACAGCACCGGCCCAACTTGAGAAATAGCTATAAAGGTTGTAATGAAAAGCTGACGTAAAATAATGATTTGTTCGAAGATGGTCCATCTCGACAAGAATAACGAAGTAATAACAGGAGGTTTTGGATGTAAAATCATGGAAGCTTCAAGACAGGCTATTGCAAGAAATACGACAAGTCTCCAAAACCGACCGAATTGACCTTTGCCTAATACGTTTAAGATGAATAGAACAAGGCCTGTGCCTATATAAAAGCCAAGAAATGACGCCAAACCGTTAACAAGGTAATCGCGTAATATGGAGCAATTGTTCCAATTGTTAATTTCCGTGCCAAATCTGTGATTATCCATTCGTTATTTAAAAAGAATCATTAACAGACAAATAAAAGACAGTAATATTGTCATAATTAACCGAACCTATCATATGCGTATCGTTTGACGGGGTCTGTTAGAGTATCATAGGCAGCACGTAACCAAATAAAGGTTTCTTGTGCACCTTCTTCTTGGTTCTTATCAGGATGGTATTCAAGTTGACTACAATGTTATAATTTTTATTTTTTAGCTGTTTGGTCGGTAAAGAGTAATCATATAAGAAAAACAGCATGGGCTCACAGTTTTCTAAAGTTGGCCTTGATCTCTTTGATCGTGAAGTCTTGATTAATCTTAAGTTCGTCATAATAATTGGGGTTTATTGAATAAACAGCATCCACAATTGTGTAGATCAAATATGACAGAACTACTACAACAAATATTCTTCTTCGGTGTAACTCATATTTCGGTTGACCACGTTTTGGAAGGTCTGCGCCGGCACGATATACTAATCTGTAATAAATTATTTGAATCCAATTTGTCACTAGTTGAGGAAGAATAGTCCAACCCAGAAAATTTAACCAATCTGTCATTATAAAAGAAAGTTAAAAAACGCGCATAACCAGTGAGGTGTCCGTAGGCATTATATAATCCCACGATCACATGCTTTTTTAGGTAAAATTTTACTAAAATTTTAGTTGTGTTTCGTAGAATCGAATGGTACTAAGATAAAATACTATACCATTAAAAATGAGTAATTATTTTTGACATATTCGTGTTAAGTTCGCAGCTTTTTATATAAAAAGTATATTTTTAGATGCGTATAAGAAGAGCTTTTGAAAAATGCATCCTTGGAAAGTAAGTACATTATAAATATAATTATTAAGAAAAATCAAAAAAGCTGTTTTATAGTAAGTAGATAATTACTAATTCAAGGCTTTTTTTATTTAATTTTATTTTATTTTTAATTAGCAATCCTGCCTTTATTATATATGGATTAAGTAGGTACCACTACAAAGTACACAAAGACTAACTGCTATTAATCCTCCACATTTACAATAAAGGCCCGTTACCAAAGCACCTAACGCTGCCTATAGTACCCCTGATAAAGTGCCCCCCTCATATAGTACCAGGATACTATTCAACTAAATGCCAATGATTTTTGAATAGTACCCCCATAAGCCTTATTATTAAATGTACTGCTACTTATAGTATTTTATTCTTATATAGTACCCCCCCTTCTCACATAGTACCCCCGGGTACTATTCAAGTCAGTTGAGAGGGTTTCTTGAATAAGACTGGGGGGTCTTATAGGCAGCGCTATACGGTATGTGTGATCTGCTGCAACAACTATTTTCTTTCTAGTAGGTTTTTCAACTTAATAGAAATCACTTTTAGCTTATTAATAGTAGTTATTAGCCTTGCTAAAATTCTTTTAATCTTTTTTATCTAGCCTCTAGAATAAAGAGCATTTAAATATATATCTATACAAACAAAACGTAGTTACAAAAATAAAAAAGTTTAAAAAAAGGTTATTACTACAAAACCTAAGCAATATCCAAAAACAAACCAGAAAAACAAAGAAAAGAAAACCAAATTAATATAGTTTGTAAAAACTTATTTAAAAATTATATAAACTGCATAAAGTATTATATTTTAGAAGAGTGCCATTTATCATCTGATTTTTTGCCACTAAGAGGTTACCCTTCCTCCCCCCCTACCTGATTATTAAATACTGCAATTTGATTGGCTAAAATTATTAAAATTTTTAAAAATTTTTAATTAAATAATTTTTAAACCAATGATCCTTTTTGGATGATTTTACTACCAAAATGTTCATCTCAATGAGATGATTTCAATGAGTCTAAAATCATCAAAATCCAATCACAGAATCCTAAAATCATTATATAGGTTTGTATTGCTTTAATTATATTGTTTTTGTATATATTAAAAACTTTAATATTGAATAACTTCTGAACCAGTAATCTGTTTTAGATGATTTTACTACCAAAATGCTCTTCTTAATGAGATGATTCTAATAAATCTAAAATTATTAAATTCTGATCACAGAATCCCAAGATTATTATAAATTTGTGTTATTTTAATATAAAATATATAATCTAATCTTTCTATAATCACTGTTTATATAGTCGCATCTCTATATAAGCACCCAATATTGTACAATAGACTTAAATATAGTAAAAAACCTTATTATAGTCACAAATCACTTATAATCACTATCACCAAAAGATTTTGATTTTTTATTAATTTTTTTTTAGCTAATTAAAATCAGTAAATATGATTGGCTACTATATGTGCCCGAAAATAGCTTATTTTGTTAGTATCGCAAGTAATCACTACATAGTAAAGTCTAAATTTTACTATATTAGTTGATTATAAGCGCTTAGGGCCATGCTATTAATTACCTGATTATTTTTTATCAGAGGTTTACTCCCTCTTTTAAATACAAGTTCCTTATATATATTTTACTTTTTTTTACCCTCTCTCTTCTCTAAAAAATTACTTAATTTTTGTCGCACCCCTTAAGTAAATATGTTCAGAAGATCAATATATATATTTTTCAAATTTTTATACAAATCAGAGAACTTATTATTATTTAACTTTTAATTTTTACGTTTATCGAATATATTTTTTTAACAAATTTTAATTTTTTTGTCAAAAGTAAAAATTAAAAGTCAAATAATAAAAAGAGCATGATTAAAAATCCATCTGATTGGCTGTCGATCCTTATAGTAATGCCCTATATAAAAATACGATCGATTATATGAAAAGTCACAAACGAATCTGATTATATCAGATTAAATTTGCTAGAAGCAAGTAATATTGGAAAACAATATTTCTTTAAAATTTCGGTAACCGTTAATTATAAAAATTTATGACTTGCTATTTGCAAGTAAAAAAATTACATAATAAATAGATAACGAAATTTTAAAGAAATATTGTTCTCTGACGTTACTTGCTTCTAGCAAATTTAATCTGATATAATCAGATTCGTTAGTGACTTTTCATATGATCAATCGTATTTTTGTATGGGACGTTTATCCTAATCAGCCAATGAAAATTCAAAGATCGGCAACCAATCAGATGGATTTTTAATCATGCTAATAAAAAGTTGACTGATTTATATAAAATTTTTAGAGTAAGTATATTTTGATCTTTTGAATAAGTTTATTTAAGTGATAATAATTGATTTATATAGAAGAATTTGAACTTTACTATATAGCGACTATTGTCAATCATGGGTATCTTATTTTTAGATTAAAGAGGTTTTAAGTTTTTTGATCAAAAGAGGGAAGGTAGCTTATTTTAGATAGTAGCCTATTTTATAGTCAAAAAAATAATAAAATAATAATTGTATTATACATCAGCAAATTTATAGTAGCGCAATTTTTCGAAAAATTTTGTGAACTTGCAAAATCTTTTGAAAGATTTCGCATATACAATATATTTTGAAACATTTTGCAATGTATTTCGAAATATTTCAAGTTTCGAAATATTTCAAAAATGTATTCAAAAGTGAATTCGAAATATTTTTTAAGCAGACTGGCTGGATCAGTAGATATGTAACCTGAGTCATACCAAGGACGCATTGGACTATATTTTTCAAATACTACGAATATATCGAAATTAATCTGCAAATCTATATTACAAGATCAGATTAGATCTTTTGTTTATAAATTAGATCTTCTATTCATATTGTTTTTTTATTTTATTTTGTTTTATTTTATTTTTGATTTTTTTTATTGTTTTTATTTTTTTTTGTTTTCGGGTTGTTTTTGTTTTTTTTTTATTTATTTATTTTTAATTTTTTTCGTATTTTACAAAAACACTAGAAGAAAACCAACAACTTTTCAGCAATTTGCACATGCCTACTAAAACTTTCAAAACTTTGCAAAAACCACAACTGATTTTTTAGCAATTTCTAAATTTCTAGGAATGTTACTTTAGAGAAATGGGCACAAGTTTTTGCAAGATTTTGCAAGTTTTTGTGAGTTTTTGCAAGGTTTCACTTTATTTATTTTTTTGTTTCATGTTTTTTGTTTTTGTTTTTTTTTGTTTTATTTTTTATTAATTTATTTTATTTAGACACTTTGCAAGAACAAAACCCTTAATTCCTAGCACTTTGCAAGAAAACCAACTCAGACTTTTTCAGCACTTTGCGACTTTGTTGGCATTTTGCAAATACATTAATATGGCTTTTGCAATTTCTGAATTTGCAAAAACACAAACTCTTATTTCAGAAAAATGAAGATTTGGGGCTTCATTTATTTTTTTTTATTAGTTTGCTTGCATTTTTTGTTATTCATTTGTTTTTTTTTTACTTATTTTTTTAATTTTTAATTGATAATCCGTTTCCAAATGAGGGAGCCATACATAGTAAATTGCGACGCGCAGATCTATATGATTTACTATATAAAATTGCTAAGCCACAAATGCCACTTCACGACAAAGTGAAGTCATTTTTCTACTAAGTAAATATATCTTCAATTTCTAAGTAATCTTGTAGAGCATGATTTTCTGATTTTAATATAGTAATATCATTAAAATCTGTTTAGTAGTTGCAGAGATATTGGCATAAAATGATTTGCCGACTAATGTAAACCTACTATTGTTTACGTGAAATGGCATTTTTGACTATAGTAAATCTCATAGTCATGTGCGTCACAATTTACTATATATGGTTATATATGGTTCCCTCATTCGGAAACGGATTATCAATTAATTTATTTTATTTATTTTTGACTTTTTTGAAACTTTGTGACTTTTTCGACACTTTACAAAATTTCTCTAGCAATTTGCAAAAGCGCCAACACTTCTAAGAAATAGTTTTTTATTTTTTTTACTTTTTTACTATTTTTAGAAAGTATTTAGAAAAAGAGAGCGAAACAAAGGTAAAATAGCCAAAGCAAAGACGATAAAAAACAAAGAAGCAAAGATAATAGCTAACTATAGGATGCGCGAAAATAAGTGTGTAGAACTAGTTTTTTGTATATAGTAATAGAATTAGATGCGAAGAAGTATGAAAGTAGTTAAAATAATATATTAAAATAATGTAAAAATTATACAGTTGGTCCTCCATAAATGCAACCTTCATAAATGCAATACCTTCCTAAATGCACGTTTTTTTCTATTCCATATGATTTTATTAGTACTAAATGCACATTCTATATTCTATAAATGCATGTTCTCTTGAATAACATTTTATATTATACTAACCTTTCTAAATGCACGCAGCCAATCAAATTTTTGTATTTAAGATAGGTTATATAGTTTTGGTAAAAGTTACACAAACTTGATGATCTAATTTTTAAAGCTGCAATTTAATTGGCTCTCTCTAAATACAAGCCTCCCTAAATACATGTTATAGGCTTGTCCCTATGAGTTGCATTTATGGAGGGTTGACTGTACTATAAAGAATATATAATAATTAAAATATAATATACTAGGAACCGGAAACCGGTATATGTCCGGAGCATTAATTAATAAATTAATTAATTAGTAAATTAATTGTTTAGGCAACTAATTAATTAGTTAAATAAAATTGATTAATTAATATATAAAATTTTTTACTAATTTGTATTATTAGTTTAAAATACTATATTAAATATTAAATTAAATTATAAAAATTAAAAATATAAATTTAAAATATAAATTAAATAAATATATAAAATTAATACAATATTTTATTAAAAATAAAAGCTAAATATTTAATAACTTAATATTATACAAACTATTTAATATTATAAATTTATATACATTTCTTTAAAATAATATTATTATAAAATAAAATAAATTAAATTTTTAATTAAGTTATTAATTATTAATAAATTATTATTCTTATTTTATTTTAATTAAATTATTATTATATTTATTGGTTTAAAATTATTTTATTATTTTTTTTTAATATAAACTTTTTATTTTAACCTTTTTAACTTATTTTTTTTAA
>QKWP01001101.1:129750-142347 GCA_003550325.1 Gigaspora rosea
AAAAAAAAATTAAAAAGCATTAAAAAAATTTAAAAAAGTTAAAATAAATTGAAAAAAATTAAAAAAAAATTAAAAAAAAAGAATAATAAAAAAAAAGATAAAACAAAATTAAAAAAAAAAGTAAATAAAAAAAAATTAAAAAAATTAAAAAAAAATCAAAAAAAGATAAAAAATAAAAAAATTAAAAAAAAAGAAAAAAAAATAGAGAATTAAAATTATGATGAATAATTACTCCAAGTTAGCAATTAATCTGTTATGCCTCTTCATCATATAATTAATTTTACTTCTATATCTTAAAGTTATTGTATTATTTGGTTGAATTCCTAGAAATATAGTTAAATTTTTGGATGCATCATCTAAGTTAGCGATTGATTCATTATAACTTTTCATCATATAATTAATTTTACTTCTATATCTTAAAGCTATCGTATTATTTGGTTCACTTTCTAACAATCTAGTAAATTCTTCAAATGCATTATCTAATATCTATTTAATAATTTAAAATAACAAAAATTTCTACAAATTAGTGATTGATTCATTATCATATAATTAATTTCACTTCTTTATCTTAAAGCTATTATATTATTGTATTATCTAGTTAAATTTCTAGCAATCTAGTTAAATCTTTAGATGCGTTATTTAGCTATTTAATAATTTAAAATATAATAGTTTTTTCAAGTTAGCGATTGATTCGTTATACCTTTTCATTATATAATTATTTTATTTCTATACCTTAAAGTTATCATATTATCAGGTTCAATTTCTAGCAATCAAGTTAAATCTTTGAATGCGTCATTAGATCAAGTTAAATCTTTGGATGCATCATTAGCTGCGTCATTTATCTACTTAATAATTTAAAATATAAGAATTTCTCCAAGTTAGTAATTGATTTGTTATACCTTTCATTATATAATTAATTTTACTTCTATACTTGCAATCTAATTAAATCTTCGGATGCGTCATCCAAGTTAGCAATTGATTCGTTATACCTTTTCATCATATAATTAACTTTATTTCAATACCTTAAAGTATCGTATTATCTGGTTCAATTTCTAGCAATCTAGTTAATTCTTCGGAAGCATTATCTATTTATTTAATAATTTTTTTTTTTTTTTTTGTATTAAAGTTCCCACTTTGGGTGAGAGTTTATTTAATCAAGTTTGTGGATCAAGGGTGCCTCTTTGGGCGCACCCACAATTGAGTTATATTGAATGAGAATACAACTAGCCACACGTACAACTTTTGGTTGTCTAATTTAAGTAGTCCGGCCGAAGGTTCTACACTAGTTGCCATACCTACAACCCAACTAGGGGATTGCCTATTTAAACCCTCTGGTCCAACGCTTCGCATGTCAATCCTACTTGTGATCACTGGTACAGCCCTCCGATACATTAGTCAGACGAAGACAGTCCCGGATGCTACCTATATCCTCTTAGGACTAATTTATCCTCGCGAGTAAACTTGGTAGAGCAGTCCCTGTCCCACACAGGTATTACCTACACTTCGGTAACTTACGCACTCACCGAGGCAAGCAACTTGCAGTCAGGGGGTACCTAACCGCTACCATTACCTACTTCTGCCCTTGTAAGGTTCACACCGACCCCGGTACCCACCATTACTTTCCTACCGGTCCATCACCAGGTGCCCCAAACTTCCAAACCAGTTGACCCGGAAGGGTTGATCTACCCAGCATTAGGTGCTACTATGGTTTTTCTTCCCCTGGTACCTAATTCCAGAATATAGGTCCTTTTTCTCCGGTTCAACTCCGGCGGCCAGGTTGGTGGACCCTCTCCTCCGAAGGTCATATCGTCCAGTTCTCCAGCTCCGGTTTCCGATATTCCGGTTCTGGTAGTACCGTCAAAGATCGTAGCTACCTTCTTACTCGGAACTTTCCAAATGGGTTTCCATTTCCCCAGTTCCTTGAATTTGTCTGTGTCACCAGATACAACTTCGCCCGAAAGCTCCCATTCGAGATGGTAACCAAGGACTACAGGTAATATACCCAACCGATCAACAGGAAACGGTTACCGTAACACAGATCTATTTTTCCAAAGCGTCGCTAGTGGGATTTGAACCCTAGACCTGCCACTTGGGGGGTGACAACTTACCAACTTCCCTAAGTCGCCACACCCATTATTTATTTAATAATTTAAAATGACAAAAATTTTTTCAAGTTAGTGATTAACTCATTATATACCTTTTCATCATATAATTAATTTCACTTATATACCTTAAAACTATTGCATTAACTGGTTAAATTTCTAGCAATTTAGGGATGCGACATACAACGCAACAATTCTTTTTGTTCTTTACTTCTGTAGATAAATGAAAGGTGACATTTCCTAGTAGCGGTTTGTCAATATTCTAATCTTCGATTGTTGATTTATCTATACCATTTCGATCTTCTTTTTATCCATTGAAAGCTTTTTTCTAAATAAAGCTATCGATTGGTGTATAATTCTCGACCATAACTTATTGGACTTTCAACATTATTAAAATATATTTTATTTTTTGGTAAGGGGAGTGCAGAAAATCACGTAATTTTTTAGGGGGTAGGGGGGTCCCCAAATATCACGTCCTGTATATATATATACAGTATAAATAGCCAATCATATTGAAGAAAATCGATTTTTAGTTAATTGCAGATAGTTGCTACATAGTAAAGTCTAAATTTTACTAAGCAAATCGAAAAAATCGATTAAGTAAACTTATTTAGCAGATCAAAATACACTTATCACGAAATTTTCATAAGTATTGGAAAAGTTTTTATTATTTAACTTTTAACTTTTATGTTCGTCAAATAAATTTTTTTAAAAAATTTTAATTTTTTCGTCGAACGTAAAAATCAAAAGTCAATTAATAAAAAATTCTCCAATACTTATGAAAATTTTGTAGTATGTGTATTTTGATCTGCTGAATAAGTTTACTTAATCGATTTTTTTCGATTTGCTTAGTAAACTTTAGACTTTACTATGTAGCGACTTTTGTTGATTGTGGGGTAGCTTATTTTCAGGTCAAAGACGTTTTTGAGTTTTTTAAATTTGATTGGTCAATAGTCCTATCACTAGGGGGGGAGGGGGGTCAGGACCTATGTAAACCCTAATTATGTGATTTACTGCACTCCTCTAAGTGTTCATATCCTATCGAAAACCAACATTTAAATTTAAATGTTGTTCCTTTATTTATTACTGAAGTTATAGTGATATTTCCACTATGACATGTAATAAATTCTTTGGCGAGTGCAAGCCCTATTCCAGTACCTTCATGACTACGCGAATGTTGAGATTCAATACGATAAAAACGTTGAAATATATTTGGAAGGGCTAATTCCGGAAAGCCAACTCTTGAATTGAAAAAAAAGTGAAATGTTTGTATTGTCAAGTTAACAAAGAATATTTACTAACCTGTATCTGACACTTCAAGAACTATCATCTTTTTCATATTTTTGTTAACAGGATATAAACGTATAGTTATGTGTCCATTCCAGGTATGCTTTAGTGCGTTCGAACCTTTAGCAAATAAAATATTTTAGTAAAATTAAATACTATATGTTTTAGTTACAAAGATTAAATACTATTGTTTCATACATATTATGATCCAAATAAACTTATACAGTTGGCAAAGCAATATCATTGTAGGAAGGTATTAAATCTAAATTTCCCATTGCTGTAGGGTAAAATCAATTCAGATTTTTTGTTATTAATGAACAAAAGTAATTTATGACGTACAGTACGTATACATAATAAATTGTGTAAATAATCTAAAAAGACCCAATTCCACAAATTGGCTGATATGTGTATACCTACCCAAGCTTTGTTCGCAAAGAGTCTTTTATAGTATTATAAACGGGTTAAAAAATTCTAAACTGTATAAATTTAATTAAATAAAATTGACCAATTGCGAGAAAGCTATCCTATATACAATACGTATAAAATAGTTACCCGAGTAATTGATTCGAATCTGCCCATTGCACAGACGCGTAAAATATGTGTTGTTGTTGTACCAATTGTGCAAACATAGGTACGCAGCATTACAGATGGAAAATGCCACAATTACGTTTTTGATAATTTTGATATATACATATCAAAAACGTAATTTTGGTTATTAAAGGCCGTAGAAATGTAAGTCTTTCGCTTCGCTCCGGACAATAATATAATATGTATAATATCTAATATATAATAATAATAAATAAAAAAATAATAATAAATAAAAATATAAAATTTGATAATATGAAAATTTTAAAAATTTTTAAAAATATGTGAAATATTGTGAAAAACTGCAGATTTACATAATAATATGCGAGATATTACCTCTTGCGACCCTAAAATGAAATAATTAAATAGAGGTTTGCATTGTTTTATTTGATCTATTTTGCAATATTGTACAATATATTTTGCATTATTTCGCAATATTTTGCAATATATTCTAAAATATTTCGAAAGAAATGCATACTGAAATTTTTTGAAAGATTACAGTTCTTTTAAAAGATTTTGCATTAATTGCAATTTTTCGAAAGATTTTGGCATGCATTTCAAAAGATTTCGTATATTTATTTTGCTGATATAGTATATTGTAATTAATTAATAGTCCGCCAGTTAATCAGAGATCAATCATAGTATAACATGATGCAAATCACATATGAAAATCATTATAGTGTAAATATGAAGTGCATACATATAAAAGTTTTTTTCTTACTAAGTTAACGGCACATGTCCACTAATTAAAAGTTGTAGAGCTCGTCAAGGCGCATCTAACAGTGATTAGATTATCCAAATTGGCCCAGTGGATGGTGAGATATCGTTGAAAACGATTGGACGACTATATAAAATCTCTATTTAAACAATATTTGTTTACATAGAGATTTTATATAGTCGTCCAATCGTTTTTCAACGATATCTCGCTATCCACTGGGCCAATTTGGATGATTTAATACTATTAGATATGTCTTGATGAGCTCTACAACTTTCAATTAGTGGACATGTATTATTAACTTAGTAAGAAAAAACTTTTATATGCATATACACCATATTCACACTATAGTGATTTTCATATGTAATTTGCATCATGTTATACTATGATCAATCTTTGATTAACTGGTGGACTATCAATTAATAAATATTCTATTTAATAATTTATAATAGTTTTATTATAATAAATTTTTATAATTACTTTATAAAAATTTTAATATAACTGTGACTATATAGAGGTTAAATTATAATCACATTTAAATATAATCACTATATTAGCATGTAACCAACTTGGTGATTATAAAAAATCTAACTATATTAAATCAATTAAAAACAATACAAATTTATAACAATTTTGGGATCCTGTAATCAGAATTTAATGATTTTAGATTCCGTATTGAGACGAACATTTTGGTAGTAAAATTATCTAAAACAGATTACTGGTTCAGAAGTTATTCAATATTACAGTTTATAAGATCTCTAATAATTATGTTTAATATATGTATGATTAAAACAATACAAATCTATAATAATTTTGGGATCCTGTAATTGGATTTTGATCATTTTAGGCTTGTTGGAATTGTTTCATTGAAATGAACATTTTGGTAGTAAAATCATTTAAAACAAATCATTGGTTCAAAAATTATTTGATATTAAAGTTTAAAAATTTTTAAAAATTTTAATAATTTTAGCCAATTAAAAACTATTTGCTATTACTGTATTAGCCAATATAAGCGAATATTATAGTTAAAACAAAGAAGAAAAGAAATAATAACTAACTGCAGAGTAAGAAAAATAAGTATATAAAGCTAGTATTATGTGATGAAGTACGAAAAGATTCAAATATTACTATTTTTTTTAGTTTGTTTTTTTCATTAGGGCAGTGTCATTAATCACCTGATTATTTTTTATCAGAGGCCTACCCCCTCCCTCTTCCTTAATATATAAATAGTCAGGTTCTTATATATAATTTCAACTTTTTTTACCCCCCTCCCCCTCTAAAAAATCACCTGATTTTTGTTACTCCCCTTATTTTTTCGGGTTTAGTTTTTTTGTTTTTATCTTTTTTTGTATTTTTTTAATTTTTCGTAAAAAATGTATAATAATATATAATAAAATAAATAATATTGATTAAAACTATATTTAATTAAAAGGATCAATGCACCCTGCGATATGCTAATTCATCGCACATATATATATAACATAAATTGTAGATCCATGTAACAAATGTTCTATATAACAAAAATTTAAATTAATATAAGGTTAGGGTAAGGGTTAGTGCTAGAAGTTAGAGTAGTTGATGTTATATACAAAATTTTGCAAGGAATTTTTTTTGTTAGAGCGTGAAAGGTGGTTAAGTAGATGAAATTTTTTGATATTACAAATTTTAAAAAAATTTTTTTATTTTGTTACACAAAGAAAATTTGCACATTACACCTGATTTTCAAATTTAATTGGTAGATCGTTGGGTGCAATATACAAGCATATCGCAGCGTGCGATGCCTAATTAAGTCCTAATTAAAATATAATATATAATAATAATAATAAATAAAATTTTATATTAAATTGTGAAACCTTGTGAAAATATGCAAAAATATGCAAAAGCATGATTATGTGAATATTATTATTAATTGATTATTAATTGATCATAATATATCATTGATTTACGCTAGAGATTAGACTCGGATGCAAACTTGTCACCCAGGTCATTTGTGTGATTTGAAATTGGGTAACCTGAGTGAAAACAGGTTGTATATAAATGTTCTGGAGTTGAGAGAAGTGAACCTCTTCAAACTGTGGATTATTGGGTGAACAGATCACAAGATCAAAGTGTGATTAATACGCATGCCAGTAATGATTACCATGCGTGTGAAAAATTAGAGCGTTCAGTCAACTATGCAAACAAAAACTATATGTAATGAATTATATTTTAAGATCTTATGATCAGAATAGTAATCAGATAGTAACAGAAGTAATTTATATTTAATTAATAGTAAAAAATGTCTTGTGGGCTTTTGGATGTCTAGAGCAAATAGCTTTATTTTTCTCAATTATTTTAGTATAATCAATTTTTAAAAGCCTTTATGATGAAGTTACGTTATAAAACCTTATTATTCTTATCATTATAACCAATTGAATGAATGCCTTTCTATGATCTTAAACCCGATTTTGACCGGGTTGTAAAATCTTGACCAGGGTGAACCGTTTTGATACAGGTGACCCAGTTTACTACAGCCCGGGTCTAAACTCTAATTTACACCAGTTTTCGCCAGTTTTCACAAGTTTTCAATGTTTGTTGTTCATAATATTTTTGCTATATTTTGAATTTACTATGCCATAAATGTTCGTAATTATTATACTTTTGTAATATTTTTGAAGTTACTATAGCATAAACTTTCGTAATTATTACCCCTACGTAATACTCAGAACCAATTGTAAGTTTTTCGTAAGTTTACCCCTGCGTAAAACTTATAGAGGTTTATGTATATTTTTTTTTGTTAATGAGTAACTATTTTGCTATTGATATTATTATGGAATTTATCACTTGCTTTACTATACTCTTTTTTTAATTTGGCAAATGGTATCTTCAATGGCTACAAAACATGTATCATATGAGGTGGTAATGCGAAAAAAAAAATGCCATTGTTATGACAAAAGTCAACACTCATATAGTTAATATGACTTTTGTAACCATCGAGTATTAATAGAACTGTGGAATGGAATTAATGAAATGATTAAGATACTTCTGAAAAAGTTCTTCACACATGTATTCAGTATTTGTAAAACCTATGACGGTTCTGGGAAGTGTGCCTTCTAATAGACCTGGAATTGTACAGACACCTTTATAAATAAATAAAGGTGGTTTATATAACCTGGCAGCTGAAATAGTTGGTACTACAGAAATATGCTTGTGGATATTTCTGTGTACCACTTTGTAAACTTGGTATGCACCTTTTTGCGCAACAACTTTTTCAGATTTAGGAATAAGTGTGAAATCTGTTTCGTTTATATTCCAAATCTGTGTAGCAGTAAGTAAATTTTTATTAATAACTTTACTAAGTTTTTCAAAGTAATCTTTCACAATAGTTGTATTGGCTCTTTGGGCGTGTGCTTCTAATAACTCCTAGGAAACACGAACAATCATTCAGGATGATCTTTCATGAAACATGCCTACTATTTGCAAAAGAATGTGTTCACTTACTTAGTCTCAAAATCTCCATTATACAATAGTTAATACCAGATCTCGTTAGACCAAACCGGAGCCTTTGTATATTAATACAATAGCCCGCAAGCTGATTTTCCTCATGCTTGGTAAGTAGATTTAGTGGGTAAGAGGTCCATTTTTTACAGCATGTCAAAGAGTTGTTTTGGAAATTTCAAAACTTTTTGCAATACTATTAATGCTTGGGGGTTTAGAATTAAAAGTACAATTATTTAATTTATAAGTGCTGCTTAAATAGTATTTCGCCGATTAATATAAGAAACCGGTCATGTTAGTTTATTACAATTTTTAAAAGTATCGTATAATTTTTCTATCTTTAAAGTATCGTAATAACTTAGCAAACTATATACTTTCATGTAACGTGTGAACTAGTTTAATAAATTATACTTTTTATTAAAATGTGCAAGTAAATATCTATAAATAATCTAAAATTTATTGTATTAGTTATTTGAAGCATACTTGAAAAAAATGAAAAAAATGAAAAAACTGGTGAAAAAATGTAAGTATAGATGCTAGCAGCTTGATACTTTTTCAAAAGCTGCTTTATAAGCTTCTGGCACTTTGCTTTTAATTTTTATAGCTAATGCTTCTATAGTAATAATGCCAGAAGGAAAAGAATCATACATCTTTTGCAACTAGTAAAGGATTTATATTAGGACCAAAATTTGTAGTAATTATTTGTACTACAAACTAAAATGCATCAAATTATATCAGATTTATTTTAAATTTTAATTCTACTGTATCACATTATTATTAGTAGTTCTTCGTAATATTGATATATTTTTAGTTGCAACATATAACCTATGGTTTATCATAATACCTGATAATAGGGGTCTTAATGGGTCGGGTTGGGTCGGGTTTGGACCTGACCTGGGTCAGATCCACTTGGATCAAAACCCGACTCGGGTCTGACCTGCCTCATATCAAACCCGACCCGGGTCTGACCCGCCTTATGCCAAACCCGACCCGGGTCTGACCCGCTTCATGTCAAACCCGACCCGGGTCTGACCTAACCCAACCCGGGTTGAACCCGGATTAATGATGGGTAACGCAACGATTTTGGCAATGACCAATAATTCTAATAAAAACTGGCTCAACTATACTGAAATAGATTGTGAATTCTGTAGCAGAATTTTATAATAACATAATTTTAATGCAAACTGCCTCAATCTTAACATATACTGTAGTTAATAGAATAGTATGTTCAGTAACAGAATTTTTTTGTGACAATTCAATGCAAACTAACTCAGCATATTTATGAATATTGTCCGGAGCAAAAAGGTAGATACACAAAAATCATTATCTGAGTTTCCTCTCTGATACAAAACCTGAAAATCAAGTTATGTGAAAAATTCAAATTACAAAAAAGGTAAGAATTGGTTTGAACTTTAATTTTTTACACTTATTCGACCATCTTTTATTACTATGGCTGATTTAAAACGCGAAAAACTTCTACTGACTAACAGTAAAAAGATGATAATCGTTAGTGCTCATCAATACATTTCAGAGGCTCGCAACGTTCAAATCAATATCAAAATATGAAACTATGCAAGCAGGTTGCTAAGTTCTGGGTATTAGCGAAGCCACAGTTGTACGAGTAATTGCAGAGTGACAAAAATAATATACAGTTTAGTCATCTCTGCAAATACCTCTGGCTTCCCACTTTCAACAGTAATATTATAGCAAAAACTTGAAGAACATAATTATGTTCTTTCAAAATAGCAATTACTTCGTACATTACATCATTTGGGATATTATTATGGTCAGGGTGAACGTTGAAATATCTTACATGAATCATCTGCAAATATAGCTTTCCGAAGCTGCTATTTAAGAAAACGGTTTAATAATTTGCAAGGTAATAACAATGTTCCGACTAGGCCAGAGGTTTTTTTGAATGAATCTTATTGTCACCTCTACCATACTGCAAACCGTACGTGGGTACCACATCATGGAGTTGTTTGTTCACCAGGACATGACTCTTTATTTGTTATATTTAGTGCTATTGTTGTTGTGCGCGATTGTAATACAAATAAAGTTGATAGTGAAATCGTATCTAATTCTATTTATTATGGGACCCGTCGCTTAAACTACTATCTTCAAAAGGAAGAAAACGAGGAAATGCAGATGAATGGGAAGAAATTCCTGATTTTATTCGTAATGCTAATATTGTGGCCAATAATATTGACTATCATGGCAACTTCAACGCCGATATTTTTGAAAATCTTTTTGATAAACTTTTGTGAAAATATTTACAATATATACGGACCTGCAAATATTCACATGGATGGAGCTCGATACCATGCCATTATAGAGTTCAAAAAAAGATGTGTTAATTGCTTGATTAATGTCAAAGGGTGTTGATATTCCTGAACGTTCTAATAAAGCAGAACTTTATGAGTTAGTAAAACAAAATAAGACCAAAGTACCTTATGCATGTAGTCAAATAGTCATTAAGTATGGTTATAGCTTATACTATACTCCCTGTATCACTGTGAGCTTCAACTTATTGAAGGAATTTGGGCAATTGTAAAAGGTGAAGTTGCTAGAACTAGTTCGCACTCGAATTTTCTTGCTATTAGATACAAATTATTGTATGCGTTTAAAGAAAAGATTAACTCTAAAACTATTGTTGAACTTTGGAGAAAATCACTTGACAAAGCAAAAGAATATAAAGACTTAGATGATGATATAATTTTGTATGACAGCGATTCTGAAATCGTAGAAATTGATGATTAGTAAAATTTTTTGTAAAAGTATAAAACCTTAATAAAAATTGTATCAAAATAAATCTTAAAACCTAAGTAATAAAATAAAAAATTTAAATAGTTACAATTGTATTAAAAAATTTTTTTTTATTATAGACATTGGTGTATCTACTTTTTGCACCGGACAATATTATATAATGCGAATTTACAGATTTTAACTAAGATTCTCTCATGGCAAAGCCACGGGTCAGGTGTCAAATTATATAAGATAAGCAATGATGAAGTTTACCAAATTTGTAAAAATTTATATATAGGCAAAATCTGATTAAAAATCAATATGTAGTATCTTTATTTTGATATATTAAAAAAATTTTTTTTATCATGCAGTATCATGTGCATTTTTCCCATTTCTATGTGTCACCCATCATTAACCCAGGTCTGACCCAACCTGGGTTTTTTTTGACCCGGGTCAGACCTGACCCGGGTGTTTTCTGACCCGAGTCAGACCCGACCTGGGTTTGATTTGACCCAACTCGACCCGAGTTGGGTCAGACCCGGGTTGGGTTGGGTCAGACCCGACCTAGCTAAGACCCCTACCCAATAATATTTAATTTAGTATTTTGCCTTTCATATTTTGTGATCCAGTATTCCAAATTGAACGATTTTTATACCATTCGAATCCTCTTATTATAAGGATTCGAATGGTGAAAAAATTATCTGATTTGAATCATAGGATCGCAAGATATTACAACTTCGCCATAATATCCCTATTTACTATAATACCCCTATCTACTTTATATAGTGCAGAACACCATAAACCAATACCTTTTATATATATATTACAAAAATTAATATAACTTAAAAATAAAAAAAAATTTTAAAAAATTTTTTAGCTAGTTTATAGCTTTAAGAGTAGAGAGGACCCTGAACAAACTATATGGGATTATATTTGAAATATTGTTAATGGAGGCCCTTTTTTTAAAAAAAGATTATATTTGAAAAGTAGATATTAGATAAAAAGAGTATATTTGAAAACAACTAATAAGCAAAATAATATTTAAAAAAGTGCTAATGGGATAATTTTTATAAATCTTATATTTGAAATATCTAATGAAAAATCTGAGTTGGATTAGATAATAGTAACCTAGCAGGTAATAAATTAAAAATTGAAAAAATACAAATATTAGAAAAATGCAAAAATTGTGATAAAATAGTATAAACTAGGGGTTTTTTTTTAAGTTTTTTTACATTTTATAGAATATATATTTATGATACAGTCAGACCCCCCTAAATGCTACCCCCCTAAATGCAACACCTCTCTAAATGCACGTCCTTTCTTGGGCCCAACTAATATTATATATATAGATTTTTACCTCTTTAAATGCAATACCTCTCTAAATGCACGTGCTAGAGCTGGTCCCGACGACGTGCATTTAGGGAGGTCTGACTGTATATGCCAAATTATATATCAAATAGGCTTAATAAATTTATTATTATTTTTTTTTTTTAGTAAATATAATTTTTGTTTTTTTTTAGGTCATGGACAGGTGCTTTTAAGTAACCGGACGAGCTGTTTGATAAGGTCTATAAATAGAATTTTAGCCAATTAAATTTAACTAAGATAAGATTTTTCTTGACCCTCCACTTTCTAAAATATTTCCTAATAAATGTTAGCACCCCAACTTAATACTGTTTTTTTTTT
>QKWP01001101.1:142417-166208 GCA_003550325.1 Gigaspora rosea
TTTTTTTTTTTTTTTTTTAGAGACCATAATTCTGTTTTTTTTTTTAGAAAACATTATATTTCAAAAAAAGTTAAAATAGAATAAAAGTGTTAGAGCACTGACAGATATAACGTAATATTTTTTTATTAAGGGGGTTACCCCCTCCCCCCCACATCATATATGAAGTATATATGTAGTATATTATACCCAGCTACCCTCTCCCCCCTAAAAATATTACATAATATCTGTCAGCACCCTTATCTGATATTTAAAATATAGCTTATATATACCAATATAAAAGTGCTAACCAAAAAAAAATTTACCATAATACACAAATATAGATTATTTAGTTCTGAGTAGAGAGTATGTAAATCATTTCTATTAATAAACTAGTTACTAAAAATTTTATTTTTTTTTTTATATCAAAGTTCCCAAATTGGGTTGATAAGTCTTTATTCAAGTCTGTGAATCAAGAGAGCCTCTTTGGGCAACCTAATATTTGTTACAAGGATGAGAATACAACTAGCCAAATGTACAACTTTTGGTTGTTTAATTTAAGTAGTCTGCTCAACTAAAAATTTTATATTTAATCATAAAAAAATTTTTTATTAAGTAATTATAATAAAATTGTAGAGAAGGTTTTTCTAATTCTAACAGTGGTTGAATTATTAAAATTGGCCTAGTAGAATATAAAATATAGTTGTTTTTATCTTTGCAACCTATTTTACTTATTGTTTACATGTAATTTGATTGGCCAATTTGTGATCCCCCCACAGAATAGACCCACCCCTGCAAAAATTGTTACTATAAAAACTTTATCAAATTTCATTTAAAATTAATAAAATTTTTAGAATATGTGTAATTTTTTATTATTATGCATTTAAATAAGCCATTCGAGTTATGAATAATTTTATATATCTTACAACACTTAAAAACATTTTATAATCTAGGTCTGAAATAAGTTATTCGAGTTATGATATTTACTATTTCATTTCACTTATAGAACTTAGTGGTATAAAAAACATTTATTAATCTAAGATCTAAAATAGTTATTCGCAAACATTTATCATACGAATATAAAGGATGTTTATTAGTCTAAGTATTGAAAATGTTTAATTCACCATGTTTGCAATTTTTTTTTTTTGAGTCCCGTAAGCCCTGTGATTATAATATGACTTCATGGAACTCAATTAATTATTCACCGTATTTCCCTTTTATATATAAATAAATTTTATAAAACGAACATAGGATGGCTATTTATGTTGTATTCGCGGACTCATGGGACCCAAAAAATTACAAAGATTGTTGATCCAAATAAATCAAAGTTCTAAAGAATTTTTATTAATTTAAGTTAATTCATGACTATTTAAATATTTATTTATTTGCATCCGGTTAGTTGGGAGCATAAGCATTTACATATATTAAAATACGACTAAAATAACCGATTAAGAAGTTGTGACCAACTAAATTACTATATCTCTAGTTTTAAAATAACATTTTAAATGACCTAATAGGTCATTTCACCTTTTGAAATGACCTCATTATTTATAATAATATATATTTACAGGTAAAATACTATATTCTTCAAGTTTCTTTTTAAAATCTTCTTTATTGTATTTTTTTTTAAGCTATGGATTCTAAATGATAATAATTGTAAGCTACTTTAACTTCTATATTGTCAAATATATCATTGTATCAACCAATTGAGTTTATATTAAAACTAGATTATCAGGATCTGATAGATGTCTAAAACAAAAATATTCTATTATCAATGCGCGATCAATAAAATTCTTTTTTTTAACTTCAAATGTTTTTACAAAAATTAAGATATAGAATTTTTAAACAAAATAAAATTTCGTTTTTTTCGAGAAACCAACCAATATCTCAGAAATCACAATCGGATATATTAAACCTTCTTAAATCTGACAAAAATGAGGTACATGAAGGATACAGAATAGTAGCTGGCATAGTTTTGTCGCGTACTCCAATTATTCTCAGAGATCCACACCCCTTTGAACGAGAATATTATTTATATCAGCAACGATTAGAACATATACATGCACCTCCCTTTCCAGTGGATTTTTATTTTAAAAAAGGTAGCGTAGCAGAGAAAAAATGGAGGGAAAAAAAGGAAAGAGAAAAAGCAGAAGCATCATTAGCATTTGGTTCACGTAAAACAAAAAATAAAACGTCTTCTGAGAAGAATGGTGAAGAAGAAACTATAGATTCAAGTGATGTATCATCGGATGAAGAAGAAATAAAAATTGCTAATAAAATAACATCTGCCGATTTAACGAATGATGTCAAGTCACTTGATAGAGCTTTACAGCATACGTTATACCTTATCGTCAAGAAACCAAGAGAAACTCATTCGTGGCAATTCCCACAAGGTGGAGTTGAGAAAACGGAAACGTTGGTTCAAGTAATTTGTTATTCGATTTATCAATAAATCTCAAGATTCAATGTATTTTTAAATTATGTGTATAATATATAATAATTTCGTGACTAATAACCTCCGAAAAGGCTGCTAGTCGAGAATTGGAAGAAGAATGTGGTAATTGTATGGACGTTTGGTTCGTTGGGAGAAGACCGATTGGGTATTACAAGTATGACTATCCTAAATGCTTTGTAAAAGACAATATCGAATATAAAGGCGCAAAGGTCTTTTGAATTTTTGAAAATTTAAATTTTTGGTTTTATTCATCATAAACTAACATAATTTTGTTAAGGTGTTTTTCATGGCCGCACACATATTCGCTGGTCAAGTCAAAGTAGATAATAAGGAAATTATAGATTTTGCTTGGGTCACCAAGCAAGAAATGAAAAATTATGTACATACCGAATACTATGAAGCTGTTAAAGATATGCTGTCTGAGCATTGAAGTTCTTATTCTTATCATTCTTTACTTTTAATTCACGCTAATTTAATTAACTTGTCGATATTTATATTATTTTATAATTTTATAACGCTCATGGTAACGATTTTAGTCGAAACTTATTTTGTCGACTTGATAATTAAATAGACTATTCTAATTTCTATTACAAGATCTATTTAGTATGTCTTCGACTTTCGCCCCCAAATTTGAACTATGCACATACATATAATGGGTATGGGTGTTATTTTTATCAAAAAACTTTATTGATTTTATAATCTAGTAATTATAATAAAAATGGTTTAAAATAGACTGATAAATTAATGTCAACTGTCGAAAAATTATCAAAATACCCGGTATATAATTTTAAAAAGTGAAATATACAGTATAAGGCATTGACAAATATTATATATATACAAAATATTTGAAATATACTATATATCATTTCTAAAACTTATAATGCTAACCTTGAAATTTTCACACACTAACCTAGTGCTAAATATTTGACGATTTGATTGGTGAAATCATGTGACATCACTTAATTTTTCGTGTAACCAAGAACGGTCTTTCTTGTATATTCGTGAACAACAAGACTCATGAATATTTACTGAATAGCCATGAAAGATATTCAAAGGATCAGACCCTTAACAACAGGACCAATAGAGTCTTCAGTACGGTCTCGACAAGCAGAAACCTCAGCACTTGTACAATCCACACCTTATCCTAAACCAAGACAACAGTTAATATCCAGAACACCTAAAAAGTCTCCGCTACCTTTTCTAGTTCGTCAATTAATTATTAAGCAAGAACTACCTAGAAATAAATATCAAGATCATGTGAACAATACAAAAACTATTCTTATATATCATGTTGGATTATTTGTATTTTTATTCATCACCACATCTACCCAGCTTCATCGGTAAGAAGAATGAGCAAAAGTTAGACTTTTCATAATTATTATTGAACTTGGTTTTTTTTTTTTTTTTTTTTTTTTTTTTACAGAGAATTTGTTATGACAACGCTCGGAAAACGTTGGAATTCTGCTCCTATTATAATACATGGTGTGGGTGAGTATCTTGAACAATAATGACATATATATACAACATTTTAATTAATCAACCTTTATTGTAGAATATTTGATCTTTGTTTTTTTAATATTTGGCTTATTACGATTGTGGTATGTTAATTATCAATGGAAAAAAGAGGAAAATAGAATCGCAGAAATTAGAGCAAAAATAGGTAGTTATATTATTATTTTCAAAGTGCTAGTTAAACAAATACTAACGGTTAAAAAAATTTAAGAAAAAGAATTAGATGAAAGTACTGATGCACCAATAATAAATCCAGTCACTAATGGTCCGAATAACCAATTATCAAGATCAACAAACGATTTAGGTAGAACTTATGATTCTACTACTATATTACCTGACACAACGGTTCCTACAAGTGGAACGGCGCCTGTATATGCTGGCCTTTCCACATCGACTGCTGGCCCATTTACATCAACAATCGGCCCATCTACATCAATGATTGGCCCATCTACGTCAACGATTGGCCCATCTACGTCAACGATTGGCCCATCTACGTCAACGATTGGCCCATCTACATCAACAATTGGCCCACCAATATTTACCAGTCCTTCAACATTATTTCTTGGCCAAAATCATGCTTTGTCTAGTCAAGCTCCCATAGGTTTCACCAATACTAATATACAATCAACGCCTTTTGCGCCTAACGCTTGGCTACGTGATGGTTCACCGGTTCAAGTTAAAGTTCCTCACGCCAAATATCGTACTACACCCTTCGCTACTCCTATGGCATCTAATGAGCGGTCAGTCAGTATTAAAAGACGGGTTCATGGGGGTATGCCTCCGGACCCGGATCCGGATGAAGGAATTGAATATTAATTGACTTTATTAATTATTCAATAGATATGAATGAAACGTACATATATCAAATTGAAAAGCGTAATAGAAAAAATGGCAAAAGAAGCTGAATCAATTTCAAAATAATTTATCTAAATTGGCTAATATACAATAAAGACTTATAGACGACTTAAATTAGAATGGGACAAATAGTTGACGAATAAACCTGTAATAGAATCTAATAATAAATATGTAACTTCAAAGTTAACTTATATTATAACCAATGGCTAATGTATATTCTATAATTTGGCCTTTGATATATCATCCGGAATATACCATACCATCTCATGTTCTTTTCGAGTAAAACTGTGCATATAATTGAGATCAGAGAGTATTAAAAAAAAAAAAGGAAAAGGGAATTCAATGTTTTTCCTTACCCGCATTTTTCATAAAAAGGAACATTCTGCGATATATGTAAATAATTAAAATTAATATCCTAAGAAAATGATGAAAGCATCTTTTTTTTAACACACATACCTCTTCGGAACAATCCAAAATAACTAGAAAATATTAAAAGGTTACACGAGAAAATATAAAATACAAAAAAGGCATATTTGGATACCTTTGTAACAACCGGTTTTTGCACCGATGTGTTTAAGAGCTTGGATAATTCTGAATATAGTATAAACAAATATTCAAATGTTAAGATCTTGTTACACAATATCGAATACAGTGAATAGTGATTTATGAATACCTAAGGCCAAGTTTCTTTCCTTGTTGATTTTTGTCAACGGCAATGTCTTCTATGTGTCCAACCTAAATAAAAAAAAAAAAGAGCTTATCATTTATAATGAATTATTTAATCATTGATCAATTTAATCAATCTCACGTCTAAAATTACTGACCAGTCCGTTATTATGGATAAATTTGCGTTCAATAAATATCGTCCCGGCGCCTATGATTCTATCCTCAGGAGAAACGATCACAAGGGTAAAATACTCATGGTTATGAGCTTTAAGGTAATAGAATCGTTCTGTAAATGTAGAAAGGGTTCGTTAATGAAAGAATGCCGGCGAGCCTTTTAGCATTTAACATTAGATTTACCAAGAAACTGCGCTTTAGACATGTCCCCAACGGTCGTGAGCACAGTTAGAACGTCAAGAAAACCTTTTTCATAGTCTTCACTGGATAAAGGTCTGATAGTGTGACCTTTGGGTAAAGCGGCCTGAACTTCAGATGAGATAAGATCGCTAGAAAAAAGTGTGTCGGCAGGCATTTTAAAATTAACTAAAAAATTTTGAAATTGTAAATAAATATCACGTATAATCATGTATATCATGTGCAGGTGTAACGTAGGTAATCATTCAACATTACCGTTAAATATTGAATAGAATTTTTTTTTATATAAATTCGTTCTCCGTTATAATTACTTTAATATGGCAACATATTATTCTATTGCATTATATTTGCAAGTACTTTCGTTTCTTATAGCGACATTTGGAATAATTAAAGTTTCAACTGAAGAATTCAATATTACAAGGCTGCTCGAAATAGTACAAGGAGAATTTGACTTTACTATCGCGAACGAAGACGTAAAGATACATTTCACAGGGAACGAAGAATTACATGATTGGTCTTCCAGAATTGCTAAAAATTGTATAAGAGGAAAAGCTTCTCTTGTGTACGAAAAGTACGAAAATTCGGAAACGCCAGATAACGCCATAAAATTAGCAAATCATATCGAAATACCTGATGAACAAGTGGATGTATCAGGACAATACATATACATGGCTTCAGAGAAACAAATGGATATTCAAAGTGCCAATATTATTCTTGATACGATTTATGAGTCAGTTGATAAGGAAGTACCATACTTTCGCACCGAAGAAGAATTTTCTCCTTATGCACCGCGATACGCACCTTTGCAAATAATATTTGATTCGTTAGCAATCCGCTCAACACAAGTAGTAGATACGTATCTTTCATCATCCTCATGTACCACAAACAATGAAAGTTTTCATAAATTTACAGATAGATCAATATTCTATAATTCTTTATCAGCCGGTTTATCCTCAACAGTTTTAAATCGTGCTTCAAAAAGTCTTGGGGTGGACATGAAGGTTAACATACTAATTAACATTATGAGTGCATTAGCAATTCAGATTCATATGGTGAAATCCATCGCATCTTTAGCAAACTTGGACACAAATGATGATGCTGTAAGAACATTAATATATTTATGCATTGCATCCGATGGGGCAAAAAATTCAATGACTGAAACAACAAAAGAATTTGCCAAGGCAATAATGCAAAAATTGATTTCAAATATCAATGATTCAACTTTAGCAGCTATTAACAAGCGTGTAGCTATGAAATTATTTACCAAGGTGGCTGAAAATAAAGGAATTATCAATTTGGCATCTATAATCCCTTTTGTTGGAGAATTAGTGACACTTATTAGTGATTCATTGACGACCTATTCAATTGGTAAAATTGCAAAATACGTTTTTTGTCCATTAGAAGATGATGATCAGAATACGACAAAACTTTCATCACCTCCATACCCTGGAAATGTGGAGCTTTAAATCTTTTACCATTTCATCGAAAAGATGAAATACAGAGATTTCATTATTATTTGTAAATAAATAAAAAAAAAAATCTATTTATTTTATTTGACTCTTTTTTATTTGTTTGTTATCCCAATTTGTATACATCTCAATCCGTATTTATTTGTATCAATCCGTATTTTTAGGGTAACCTAAAACTTTACCCGTAAACCGAATTAATTGACGGCTCGGTTAATTAGCTAACAAACCGCGGTTTTGTGTGACATGCCGATTATAGAGCTCAGGCCTATGCATCCTAAAGTCCGTTAGAGTTCGAACGGAGCTATAATTTCTGCCGGGATTTTAACCCTGTCGGAATTTAAATAGAGATCCATGCCGTTGTTTAGTTATAAGTCAGCCGTTCTCATACTAAATGTATAAAAAAAAACAAGAATAATGAAAGAGCCGGAGTTTCAATTTTGGGACTGCAAACAGATAATCTGAATATCGATGTCTTATTGGACGTCTAATAACTATTATTACTCTTAAAAACTAGAAAGTGACGATGCGCTTCAGATGTCTACAATACATATGGGCTAGGTGCTGCGAAAAGGGACCAAATTGACAAAACAAAAGATCTTCAAAAAATCAATTTTTATGTTGTAAATCTTATAATAACTCATAAGAAATTGCAAACTTTAAAGAACAATATAGCAAAATTTTATTAATACAACTACTTTTGTGTTTTAAGTAAAAAATAATCCTAATCTTAATCTAAATTGATTTATGTGAAAAAATATATTTTGAAAAAATTGTCAATTTGGTCCCTTTTTGCAGCACCTAGCCCATATATTTACCCACCCTATGAATGATTATTTTACGCAACTAGTTACACTTGTTTTTGTGAAACATATCAGGTTCACTTTTTTCTGAGTGCATATCATTTTTGTTTTTTTTTTTTTAAAAGCAAGATCTGTTTTTTCTTCCATTTATTAAGCAAGTTTATAGAGTTACATTTTACAATGCTACTATATCATTACTATCTAGGAAACGAAAGAATAGAGCTAGTTTACTCCCGATCTAAGCTTTGCCAAGACAGACTGCAGATCTGCTTAGTTGACGTACTGTTGACGTTATTATGTTGGACGGAGATTAGTTAAATTTAGTGAAATTCCGTGTCCATTTCATATAGGTTGCTTGTCTCTCATTTTTTGTATCTTTGGATTGGGTTGTTGTGGGATTGTTTCTGGATTTAGTTTTTTCTGTTGTTTTGGCTAGAACTTGCAATTGTAATTCTATTTGTTATCCAGATCTTCTTGTATAATTTGTCATTTAATATATGTGTGAATTTTGCTATAATTTTTCAATTGGGTCTGCTTGGATTGGGATAGTGATGCCACCGAAATTGATTTTTGAAAAAGGCCTATTTCGTTTTCATTAGAGAAAATTAAAATTTTTTATAAGGAAGAGCAAATAAAATTTATATAGATATGTTCCTTATAATTTCGTCTATTTAAAAAAAGTTTCAAATAATTTCGTCTTTCAAGTAAAATAGGTCAAAAACAATTTCGTCTTCAAATTTTAATTTCGGGTTTTAGAACCCGAAATGCTTTCATCCTCATGTATAGGTTGGGAAGTAAACTGCTCTTAAGTACTATACTAGGTGTTGTATTATTTTTTAAACTAACTATTCTATTTTTTAATTCGCTATATAATTTCTTTTTTTTTTGGTTCGTTAGTTTAACTTCATTTTTGATTTCATCAAAGGTTTCTTCGATTGCTTCTTCTAGTGTGTATGAGTTTGCCAGGCAGATTATCTAGTAGGTTTGGTCTTCCCAATCCTCTTTACATCATGGATATTTTGGCATTGGATATTTTGCGGGTTTCTAAAATATAGATTGAGTAAAGTAGGTATTTCTTTAGTAATTAATTTAATTTTGAAAGATTTAAGTGAAGCGTGGTATTTTGAGCTAGTAGTCTCCCATTGATGTTTATATGGTTATATGTTGCCTCCCAGTCTATTGGTTCCTTGCTATTTTGTTCTTCTTTGATTCAGTTCAAATTATACTATTCTGCTAAATTTCTTCCGTTTATTAAATGTTTTAAGAATCTTCTTGGATTGTGAACTATAGTGTTGTTTCTGAACCATGGGAAGTATATTGCATTAATAAAATAGTGTCCATTTATTTCTGTTGCATATGTTCTTGTTGCTTTCACTAGGTTTATCTTCTCTTTATACTTGATTTCTAAACTCAGCTCTTTAGATAATAGTACTATTCTAATAATTTTAATTATCCATCCTCAGTTCTCTTTTAATATTGTGGTGTCTAATGCGCTTTCTGTCATGATTAGCTTAAGTATATTTCCCGATTTATCAACGCTATTTTCTATAGTGATTGTTTTCTTGTTTGGGCATGTTGCTACTATTGTCAATATTGTTATTAGAAATACTTTTTTGACAAAAGGCCAATATTCGGTTTTTATTTGAATTGAATTTTTAGTGTTGTAGTTGATACTAATGCAGTTGGTATATAGCCATCTGCTGTTTCTTCTTCTTGCTGTTTAATTTGATAAATTTTTGTCACTTTCTTGTCCTCTTCTTTACATCTTTTTCATAATTCGTTCTTTATATTCGTGAAGTACTGGATTATATTCCATAATGTTCTTAATATTTTTGGTATAAATGTTTTGAAATTTTTTGAGATTTGATTTTTCTTTTACTAAAACCCTCTAGTATATCTTGAATATCACTATAGATTTTCTTTGCTTTGTTAACCATTATACTAGTATTATACTCATGATATATTTTGTATGTATCTCCATTACATCTGGGTTACTTTTACTTAATATGTGATTGTTGCAACTATAGATGCTGGTGAAATTAAATCAGAGTGGTGAAATGATTTTACCATTTCACCAATCACCAATCGGTAATGGTGAAACTGGTGTAACTAGTGAATTGGTGTAATTGGTGTAATTGGTAAATTGGTGAATTGGTGAATTGGTAAAATGGTGAATTGGTGAATTGGTGGAATGGTGAAACAGCTGAATGGTGAAATGGTGAATTTCCAAAGTCTGGAATTATTTTAGCCTGGAATTCGGTTAGGTTTTTGTTCAAGTTTTTACATTTTATGTTTTTACAGGCACACTTTGAGATCAGAACTATAGATGCTGGTGAAATTAAATCAGAGTGGTGAAATGATTTCACCATTTCACCAATCACCAATCGGTAATGGTGAAACTGGTGTAACTGGTGAATTGGTGTAATTGGTGTAATTGGTGAAATGCTGAATTGGTGAATTGGTGAATTGGTGGATTGGTGGAATGGTAAAACAGCGGAATGGTGAAATAGTGAATTTCCAGAGTTTGAAATTATTTTAGCCTGAAATTTGGGTAGGTTTTTGTTCAAGTTTTTACATTTTATGTTTTTACAGGCACACTTTGAGGTCAGAACTATTAACTGTTTATAGGACTGACCAATTCACCATTTTACCAACTCACTGTTTCACCAATTCACCAATTTACCAATTCACTATTTCACCAATTCACTGTTTCACCAATTCAATTCATCGTTTCACCAATTCAACAATTCACCAATTCACCAATTTCACCAATTCACCAAAATAAAATTTTGGTGTAATTTTGGTGAAACTATTTCACCATTTCACCTAGTGAAATGGTTTAATTTCACCAGCATCTATAGTTGCAACTATGACAATAGTTCATTATCTTATTATTACTATATTCCCAATATCTAATTGTCACGATATTCTCCTTTATCTTTCTAACTTTCTCTATTAGTCCTTTGTTTGTTAATACCCACTTAAGGCTCGCAAACTAATAAAATTGGTTCTCATAACCCGGCCAGGTCACTTTTTTTGAAAAGTTAAAAATTTTTGTTATAATAAAATTTTTTTTGAAAAAAAAATTTATAAAATTTTTATATTAAAAATATTTTTGATAGGGTTCCTCAAATTCAAATCAAATCAAATATTGGATCAATTTGAATTTGATCAAATCAAATTGACCCTGATTTGAATTTGATTTGATTCAAATATTTGAATTTGAATTTGATTTGAATTTGAATTTTTAATAGTAATTTTCAAATCAAATCAAATATTTGTCAAATCAAATCAAATTTGGCCATATTTGAATTTGATCAAATTAAATATAGTCAAATTTGAATTTGAATTTGATCAAATATTTGATTCAAATATTTGAAAATCAAATCAAATTGCGGAACCCTAATTTTTGAGAACCAACTAATTTAATTTGCGTGGCCTAATCTGATTTGTGCTGGTTTGTTCGATCTTCTTGATTGTATAAGAATTTATATTGTCTTCAACAATATTTATATGTTTTCCTCTTATTATCTGTTTGCATTTCTAGAAACCATCTCAGTTTTTTATCTCATATTATTTTCTCAATATTATGAAATATCTGTTTCCATTGTAGTAGTTTTGAACAGTCATAGTTTAGAAATTGTTCAATGTAATAGATATTGTGAGTATTAAGTTTGGATTTTAAATATGTTTTACTAGCGTGATTTCTTATTACTTCATTAACCGGCGTTCCTTTCTTATTTCTAGGCATAGGACATTTATTTATTTCATTTGTGAGTTGCATTTTCGCGTTGGTAATTTTTCTAATATAGCTACTATTAATGTGTTCCTATATTTTGTTGAGAAAACCAGTCTATGTGATAATATCAATAGGTTTGTGCCAGCGTCGTTTTGTAAATTTTGTAATTGCACATATTGAATGAGTTGGAAAGCTTTTATAATTTAGGATTTTCCATATCTGTATTATATGTTGTAAGGACTGTATGTCTTTTACTTTCTTAATACCATATATATATTGATGTAGAAGAGTGGCATTTGGTATAGACTTAACAATTTTAGCTTTCTTTTTGATACCATTGAAGTATTTTCTTATTAGGGGAGTAACAAAAACCAGATGATTTTTTAGGGGAGGTAAAAAAAAATAAAATTATATATAAAGAACCTAACTATATATATATTAAAAGAGAGGGAGGGAGGGTAGGCCTCTGATAAAAAATAATCAGGTGATTAATAACACTGCCCTTAGTCTATTACACGTTTTTGTTGACATACAGATGTTCTGTACTTTATAAAATATCCTAGTTAATACTATGCTATTAATTATGTTATTTATTCTAGTAAAAATCGCTGGCTAAAAAAAAAAAAAAATATAGAGGAAAAGAAAAGAAGAGAAAAAAACAAAAGTTGGTTTGTGGTTTGTAGTAAGCTAAACTTTATGAAATACACAACTTTACTTTAAAGAAATAGTATAGAAGTATAATAAGAACCTGGGAATAAATCAGTTATTATCCATGAAATGGACATATCCAAAAATCAATTCCAGATTAGATGATCGGATAATGACGAAATAGCCACTGGCTGCGAAGCAGCCAGTGTGCCATTCCATCATTATCTGATTATCTGATCTGGAATTGATTCTTGGTTATTGCCCACTTCGTGGACAATAACATATACGTATTGCTTGTCCATTATTCTTGACTTATTCAATCTTTTAATTGCTTGTTCAGCTTCATCTCTTATTATATTGTGAACTTTTTTATACAACTTGTGCATGGAGAACTAGCATCCAAGGTATTTGAAGGGTTTTTTCTCATCCAACCTTTCTAATATTGAGCCATCAAAATTTATTTGTGTCTGTTCTTGCAAGTTTGTTGTAAATATAAACCTTTTTGGATTTACTTTTATATTGTTTAATTTGTAAAAAGTGGTTGCAGTATTGATGATCTTTTGTAATTGATTGCAGGAATCAGCTACTCATAACGAGTCATCTATAAAGGCAATAACTGCCATATTGGTTGTTATTACTTTATTGGATAGAGTGGTTGTTTGCATGCTATAACCCTTAAATTGTTTTTCTATCTTTGCTATAAGCGGGTCATAATATATTCTCAATAAAATAGGAAAAATCATTCTACCCTGGTCTAGGCTATCTTTTACTTAATATGTGTTGGTTTTTTCCAGATTTGTTATAACATAATTACTTCTTGTTTCTATTATATTCTTAAGTAATTCGATAAATTCAGCTAAACATTTAATTCTTTGCAGAGCTTTCCATAATATAGATAGATGAACTAAATTATAAGCCTTGAACATATCTTGCAATATGTTCTAGAACTCTTTTTTTTTAGTCCATGCATCTTCTTGGATAATAGTTAACCACTGTATTGGTTGTACAGTTGAAGTTTGTGATAAAGCTGTGTTATTTTGTGAACTTAATATTTCTAGTTTGCTTAATATTTTATTTAATCTCATGGTTATGATCTTAGTAAACAACTTCCTGCCATGTTCTATCAAAGTTATGGATTTTGTTTGAACTAAATTATTGGAAAAGACATTTTTCTTTGATATTGGGTACACCAAACCCTGTTTCCATGCTCTTGGTACCATTTGGTTTTTTATACAATTATTAAATATTTTCAATAGAATATCTATTGCCATTATTGGTAATTTTTTTATCATCTCGTTTGATACTCCTAATGGCCTGGTTGCCTTATTATTAAGGTTTGAGGCACGGATAAAAAATTAGGCATGCCTTTGAGGGCATGCCATAAGTCGCAGCATGCCCCTCATGTCCAGTGTTGTATACAGACATTGTCCCGCCGATTTTTCAGGGACGCGGACAGTCCGGGACGGGACATCCGGGACATGTCTGCAATAATATTCCAACATGATACATGTCCGCCGGGTAAAACCAATCAAATTGTGGAATTATACAAATTTTATTGGTAGATGATCACATGTTGAGTCGCAAAATGTCCGGGACAAAAAAAATTCTGGGCGGACATGTCCCGGACGTCCCGTCCCGGACTGTCCGCCGTCCGTGTCTGTGTCCCATGACAACACTGCTCATGCCTATAGGCATGCCGGTTTATATAGAAAGCTAGTGCTTTATTTTACCTATCTTATTTAGTTTTTTGATTTGCATTAAAGTTATCATAATTTTTATAATTTTTATCATGGTTTACTATAAAAAATTCTGTTATTGGTTTTGTTGGAATGTTACATTAGCGTTATCATAATTTCTACCATGGTTTAATGTAAAAAAATTCCGTTGCTTAGAATTATAGTTAAGTTATTGTGAATTATTATAAAAAATTTTGCTAGCAATACACAATATGTGGTTAAGATAAGTTTGCATTAGAATTTTCATGATTTCTATCACGATTACTGTCTGTAAAAAATTTTTTACAGAACTTCTTTCTATAAATCACCTATCTGCTATTATGCAATTTTTGTATCAAATCGTGTAAATTTTCACACACTTAGACATTTTCGAATATGACCAATTTAAATATAAGGTACTAAAAAAATAAACTTGAATATGTCATAAATAAAAATCTAGATTTCCTAAATTGAAATTTTGTTGTCAAGTACATGAGGTTTATACTAATTAATATTAAAAAATTTATGACTCTGATAACCTCGACTACCTCTAATATTCTGGTCAATCAGATACGATACATATATCATATGACTAGGGCATGCCTAACGGCCAAGTGGCATGCCCATAGACATGCCCCCAAGGCATGCCCAAAAGGCATGCCCATGCCTCTGTGCCTCGAACCCTACTTATTATTCAGTGTTTTGCTTATTATTATTAATAGTTCTTCTAGTTTTACAATTTTCCATAGTCTCTTTTATCCACTTTATCTATAGAGTTATATTTTTTCTTTCCACTTTTGCCAATACTGCTCTTGTATTGGGTTGCTTTTCGTCCATTTCTTAAAGTGCTCTTTTACCGCTTCTTTAATCTTATTTGTATTCGTAATTACTCTGTCATCTTCTTTTATATTATCAAAAACTACTTTATCTGTATATTTACTTAGTACATTATTGATCATTTTCTTTGTATTGCTTTGGAAATTATTTTTCTTTCTACTTATTGCCTTTTTGATTTGCTCCCTAATTTCGCTTTGATTCTCGATTTGTCTTGTCTCGTGTACCAGATATCCTAAATCTTTTATCCTCTCAATTATATTCTGTATATAGATTACTTTCTTTTATCTCCATTTTACCAGTTTGTATTAGATTATGTATCTTTAGTAATGTCTTATTCACCTTTTTTACTATTCACTGATAATGTCTTGGCATTTGTGTTGTTATGATTATTTTGATTATTTTATTAACTTTGATTAATACTCAATGTAAATTAGAGGTAGTGTTCAGATCTGCTAGATTTTTTATTCAGATTATTCAGATAATATAGATAACGAATAATGATTTTGTTAAACAGATAATTTATCCGGATAATTACTTTAATTTCAAATAATTATCTATAGATAATCTGTATTAATGTATATAGTAAACAGTGAATAGTGAAATTGATCAAATGTTAAAACATTCATTTATTAATGGTTATTATCTAATATATGCATTTTTAATTCATCAATAAATGTACATTCATTCATTTCAATTACTATTCCATTTTGGCAATGATATTATAACCATTCCATTCATATGGTTCATGACAGGTGATTTTCGATAATAATTGAACACTTTTTTTTCAAATTGATACCATTTTGAATCTCGTATATATATATTTATTTCTATAATAATTATATATATTTTTTTATATTATTATTTTATATAATATTTTTATATTATTTATTATTATTTTTTATTTATATATATTTATTTTTATTTTATTGGCCGGAGCATAGCGACGGTCAATTAGTGTCTATGCAAAGTGATACAAAATTTACCTTCCTGATGTGCTTCAATTGTAAAAATTTTGACAAATTTTACTTTTTTGATATACTTGCATATATACGATGTAAATCTTATCAGAAATGGAATTTGGAAATTTTTTGTCTGTCCGTACGCGTGTCTATATTTGTGCTTTAATGTTACCAACATATGCATATTAACGCGTTTGTGTAATATGATATGATGGGTTCCGAACATAGTATTTAAAATTTTAAATATTTTGGCTCCGGCCCTACAATACTACGCATTAGCCTAGTATATATATATTATTATTTTTTATTATTATAAAATTATCGTCAGTCACAAGTGTCTTGTACATTTTTACCAATCATTTTGTTCATGTGATAAGAAAATGTCATATACTTACTTTTTTTAATCGTCGCTATTTTCAAATTACAGGCTGTGAGAAAATTTATATGTACAATGTACGAACTATAAATGTTTAATTGCTTGCTTGGAAAGCATGAGTGTGTATATGAATCTAACCTTTTAAAGTATGTGTTCGTGAATATTTGATATGTATTAGTATACTATATGATTGATGCTACTAAATTTAGTAAAGTAAATGAGAACTTGAAAAATCAACATTTCCAATTTCGGTGTTCTATCTTGTTATAGGTAATGTCAAGTGTAGTAGTGTTTGGATCTGCTAGAATTTTTATTCATCCAACAGATAATTTATCCAGATAATTACTTTAATTTTAGATAATTATCTATATATAATCTGTATTAATACGATGAAATGGTAAAATAGAGACATTGATCAAATATTAAAACATTCATTTATTATTAATAGTTATTATCGCGATCATAATTTAAAATGAAATCTACATTTTCTACTTAACCTGCTAGCCTTCTAAAACCCACTAATACTTGTTTATTATAATTTTTTTTAAAACTAACTCTAACCCACTCCTAACCCTAAAAAATGCACCCCAAAAAATTTAGGTTTAGATTTTTTTTATACTATAATTTCATTTTAATCTGGATTTATTATAATCTGCCACAGTTATTATATGATATATGCATTTTGTCTATACATTTCAATTACTATTTCATTTTGGCAATGATATTATAACCATTCCATTCATATGGTTCATGACAGATGATTTTCAATAATAATTGAACACTTTCTTTCCATTTTGATCTCATATATATTTATTTATTTTTATAATAATTATATATATTTATTATTATTATTACAGTATTACATATACAGTATTATAAAATTATTAGTCACAAGTATCCTGTACATTTTTACCAATCATTTTGTTCATGTGATGAGAAAATGTTGTATACTTTTTTTAATCATCGCTATTTCAAATTACAGGCTGTGAGAATATTTATACGTTTAATTGCTTGCTTGGAAAGCATGAGTATGTATATGAATTTAACTTTTTAAAGGTATGTGTTCGTGAATATTTGATATGTATTAATACAGAAATAAAAATCAGATCTTCAGAATACATATATACATTGGTGTAATGGCAATCAATATTAGAAAAATAAATTCCAGAATCAGGTATCGAGTTAGACTAAAAATTTTATGCGATACAAAATACAGGAGCAAGTTACATCGGATGTGAAGATGTAACATGCAAAGTTTCTATGTGTATTCACATCTTTGCTTCACCATATACATTTATCTAATAAAATGCAAGGTTTTGCGTACGAACACCATTTAAATTGCAGTATAACTATACACTACGTGAAATCTTCAGTATCACTCCGTCCCTGATATGAAGCTTTCATACTAAATATAGAATATATACATTTATCACGAGTATAATATGTGCAATTAAAGTTGTTATTGGAGCAAAATTCCAGGTTATACTCAGTTTAAAGAGTGTTGAAATCTTAAGAATATATAATAACCCGGAACAAAGTTATTACTTAAAACCCAGGTTGCTCCATATATGGAGTAATCTGGAGCAATCCTAGATTGCTCTATACGGATTATCTTATGTGAAATTAAAACTAGCGCATTTACAATTTCGCAAGTATTGATTTAATAGTTAAATTGTATGACACAATTTTGCGATACACGAAATTTATATTATAGGTTTACCTAGTACGAAACATATGTCTAATAATTAACAAATAATCTAGATAATTATCTGATAATGGAATTATGAACAGATGTAGATAACAGATAATGATTTCTCAATTATCTTTAGATAAACAGATTATCATATGATTTCATTAGTAAAACTTTTTATAATGGGACAAAATCGATTAACTCCGATCCAGTCGACCATGATTCCGATGCACTCCAAGGCATTCTGACCCAGAATTGTTGGTGACACCCTGTATGAGTTGTTTAGACTAGTGATAAGGGCCGATATCAAATGTTTTGGCTGACCCGGCTGCTTAAATTAATCGCCCGGTCGACCGGGCTGATCATATTGTAAAAAATCTTTCAGTCCAACCAAGAATACAAAATAGGCTTATTTCTCAATATGAAAATGGCTAGAATTACATAGTGTTTCGATCCTATTCTTTAAGGGCCATCCAGAATTTTGATAAACCTCCTGTAAAATTCAATGCGTATAGTTTTGAGTTAGCTCGTATTCGAATTAACAGTTATGGTTTATATCACAATTTACTGTAAAATTTTGTTAAAAACTTACCGATTATTGTGGTGATTTACTGTGAAAAAGTTTCTGTACGGATGACCAGAATTGTATAGTATGCGAATTACAGTATGGTACCGGTATGGTATCAATTATTATTTTCGCAAATCAATATGGTATGGGTAGCATATCAGTATAGTACACCCTGAATTTTTAAATCTGTACCGGTGTTATATATATTAGCATTAGGGTTAGAATTATAGCTGATTATATAGTATGGTACAGGGTTTAAAAAATCAGCCTATATTTTACTGATTCGGTATTAAGTTAATCAGAAGGGGTGTAAATTATAGTTATTGTATGAGTATGTAGTGAATAACCTAGTTACACATGGGTTCATATTCTGTTGGGGTGTCACATGGATTAATCAATCAAAACTGTCATCAGATTTTTATCAAAGAAATTAAGATAATTAATCGAATGTAAATTTACTATTATTTATTATAAAGCAAAGTGCAAGATTCTAAAAGTATCACACAAATACTGCACTTATTTTTCCAATTTTTTTTTAATTGAAAACAGTTCATCAGAACTGTTTTAAAATAGCTATGTTTGAATCTTATATTAAAAGTTATAAAGTGTCCGTCCGCTTAAAGCAATCTGATTGGTCAATTTGGGTCCCATGATCAGGATCGGCATCAGGTGATTTAGCACAGTAACTAATCTATATCTATCTTTATATTATTAAATTTCGGTACTTATGTAACCAATCGTATACATAAACAAGTTCAGAAGTGATAAACATATTGTCTTCTTGCTCATTTCAACAAAGTTCATTTACCCTAGATAGACAAGAATTGTTAATTAAACTAATAATAAAAAATAACATGTATATAAATTGTAGGTAATACAGTATAAAAGATTAATGTATTCTAACACGCATATATAAAACAAGTGCTAAAATTTGATCAAAAACACAACCATCGACGCGTACAATTCAATTTCAGTTATCGTGATCCGGTTCATAATTCATAAGTGCTGACTTATATTATTAAAAAAATAATATGTATTTGTTATAAAGATAAGTTTTCGAACTTTCGATTTTACCCCTTATTTACTTACCAGATTAGGCTCTATAATATCATATACGATACGTAATCACAATCAATAATATCACAAATTTTTCACGAGTTGAATCTAATAAATAATAAATAAGCTTGAAAACACCTGAAGTCACCTTTTTTTCTCTTGGTATTATTCTATACATTTCAGGTTCATTTCGGTTTTTTATCTGTGCACTTTTTTTTATTAAACAAATGCCTTCATACTATAGTACATATAATTTCATTTATCTTTTAATACCGTCGTTATTATTCTTACATATGGGATCTTTGCTAAAAGAAAAAGAACCCCTTTTGTGACTATAATAGTCCTGAAAGCAAGAATTCCAATATGGTATGATTATCATGTGATTTACGATTATCGAGTTATCTACATTATAATCCAAAAGTTGCTAAAAATATTTAAAAAATTGGTATACTAAAATAAAGATATACCATAGATAACTAAGGGTTGAAAACATTTAATCATATAAAATTTTGCTTCTGCTTAGGTAGAATAATGTTAGTGTTAGGGTTTGAATGTGTTTTTGTTTGATTTTATGTTACATGACTTAAATTTTGATTTGACCAGATAGTGAAAATTTTTAAGGGGTGATGCTATGATGTTTGAATGACGTTGATCTTTTCGTAATGGTATTAAAACCAGTTAGGTTAAACCGTTAAACGAACGGATAATTTTTTTTAGGCAATTACAAACAAATAAACTATAGTTGAAGTTAAAATAAGTATAAATAAGGTATCTACATTACAATGTCACGCAAAATCAGAATATACATCATCTATAGTATTAAAATTTTATTCATCTTTCACTTTAACCAATTTTGTTGGTTAATTTTAGATCATGTAATCTTTGTTGATATTATTAAACTCCTAAAAAGGAAACAGACTATAACTTTGTGCCAATCGTTCTCATTTTGAACTCCTAAAAAGGAAACAGACTATAACTTTGTGCCAATCGTTCTCATTTTGAACTCCTAAAAAAGAAATATCAATTATGATGCCAAGAAAAGTTTCTTACAAGATTTTAATTTAATCTATAATTCGCCAATTATTTAAAAGATAGACTTGAAAGTCCACAACCTCATTTTCTCTTTGCAGCACTCAAATTATTTTTATGCATTTTAAGTTTATATAGTACATTTAATTTTATTATTTCAATCTTCACCTCTAATTATTCTAATTAAAAAAGATGGCATATTACCTTTTCTTATTCATTTTATTTTTATTCCAATTAACTATTTATCAATATCGTCATTGATAATTTTACAATCATTTTGCCATGTGTTCATGGCATACCAAATTACTATGGAGATAAAACAAGAAATATCATAGATTAGCAGATTGTCGTTAAGAGTTAAAATTATTTAGCAAGAATAGAAACAATTACATATAGTGTACAATAATAAAAAATCGCATAATCGATCGCATAATTTTAATTTTGTTTCGCATCCATCGCATAATCAATCTCAGATCGCACGCATAATTTACCTCATCGCATCGCATAATCCTGGACACCCTATTCTATTGTTATATACTTCGATTAGTAATAATTTATATGTCACCAACTACACAATCAAGTCCTCTTCGTGTTCATGACCATCATGTGATACATGTGTACCCATGATAGTACGAACAATCTAATCTTACCACGTTCCTACAAACTGCACCACCATTTACTGCGTTTCAGATTGGATCAAATTTTCATAATTAATAAATCAACGTTAAATAGTTAAGATTTTTATGTCTATAATTTTTTTTTTTTTGTATAATTACTATAGCACGGACGTAAGGACGTGCCTAACTACTAGTTTTCACTAAAGTTCTAATTATATTTCTATTATATTTTTAAGATAATTTTTTCGTTCTAATTAATGAATTTTCAAGTATTCTATAAGACGAATGCTTAGAACCCACATATTAATAAAAAAAAAAATGAAAACATGGCCTTATTCTTTGGCTTTATATAAATAACTAGTGAAAATTTCCAGGCGATTTAACGTCTAGATAATAAGTTGATACATTTTAAAACATTTAAAAGATCGATTTTTATATGAATTTAATAATATCCGATAGATTTAGGGTAAATCGTAATTAGTAATATCTACGTAATAGAACAATAATATAATGTAAAGTCTATTATAAGAGGTTCAATCTGTAAGATCAAACTTTAACTTCTGATATTTCTTGAATAAAAACGATTGTGCTTAATAAACAACATTGTAGCGTCTTAACGATGGTGATTGTAATCGCCCACAATAGTTTTAGTGTAACATAAAAAATCTGCAATATGAAAAATTACATAGTTAGGCTTGACATAGTTTTGATCAATTAGTCCGTGTGACACCCCAATATTCCGTGCCCGTATCACTAGTTAAGGCTCTCATTTTCTATATTTTATTTTCATTTTTACGTTTTGAAAACACAACTTTTGCCTAGATTGGTAATATTTAAGACGTGTACTTTACTTCAATAAAGAATTTATTAGAGCGGTAAAATCTATATATAAGTACGTACTCCGTATGGTTTTCTTTTATAATTTCTAGTAACGATAATAGATATATAAATAAACTTGTAGTTAAAGCAAAATAATACAATTACGTATTTTAACTTTGAAACTACATTAACATCAAAAAATACCACTATTAATACATCATCTTACAAATATAAAAGTTCATTGAAACTTTCTTTATCATAATGAATACAATCAATTGCAGCAAATATATTAGAAATTATTTGCTAGCTATTTTATTTTTCGTATTTTTTTATATCAATAATATATATGGTACCCAATTAGCAGTTGAAGTTCCCAAGGGAGCACAATGTTTTATGGGAGTTTATTTTTCAAAAGATGGCGGTGTCAATACTGATTTTACACATATTATTGATGGGACTGTAGGCGGATTCTTTTATTTTGGTAACTCAATACCAGTACAAACAAATATTTCATATCAAATTCTTGCTTTTCCTGGAGTCGATCATGATTTTTTCTGTAAAGACAAGTGTTTATTCGGTGCAGCAAATTTAAGTCCTACCGACAATGACCTAAAAAATGATTTTTGGATAATTAATAAAATTAATTTTATACCCTGTAGCTAGGGTACCTAGCATAGCAAAAAATTTAATGTGCCTTATGGCATGCCAATTATTTAAATTCATGCCAAGATGCCACCCTGGCATGCCATTAAATCACATATACATAGTATAAGTAAGAAAATTGTATATTTAACATTAAAAACTGTTTTATAACTAAAATTATATGCCAAAATTCTTATTTAAGATCAAAAATTAATTGTCATAGTAAATTTTTGTTATTTATGTATATATTTTTTTTACAATTTCTTATATTTTTATATATATACAAAATCCTGTAATTTTATTGGATCCGGACCAAGAATTTTATTGATATAAAGCACTTTATATAAGTGGCATGCCTAATATCTATTTGAGATTTTGGCATGCCATAGGCATGCCTCAATTGGCATGCCATAGTGGCATGCCAACGAATACTATGCCAGGTACCCTACCTGTAGCAGAGTTGGCAATGGATTACTCCATTGAAAAAGTTGCAAACCAATGGAGCCAATGGAGCCAATGAAATTAGATATTAGTTATTAACAAATACTATATTATAAGCTAGTTGGTTCCATTCGCAAACTATCCTCAATGGAGCAATGGAGTGATGCCTTGTACTCCATTCACCCAAATGGATAAATGTTAGCTATTTATTTCACTATGATCGTCATTATATTATTTGTTTATCTTTTATAAATTTATTTTCTTTATCAACCTAGCATTCCAAGAGGTTATTAAAAAAAATAAAAAATTGGTTTTTTATCCATCTATCACGTTTAACCAATTTGAATATAATCCTTGTCCATACTATATGTTGACTTATTTTTGGAGTGTTCAATCATCCGAGTAGACTACCCACAAAATTTTTCTGAACACGTGATAGTCATTATACAAAAAATTTTTTTGATATCATATGATCCAAGCTTTGCACTTAAAAATCGTCAAAGCAAAATTTTTTTCTCCCCTCTTAGTTGGGCCGAACAATTAGCAGTGT
>QKWP01001102.1:0-48750 GCA_003550325.1 Gigaspora rosea
CTAACCCTAACCCTAACCCTAACCCTAACCCTAACCCTAACCCTAACCCTAACCCTAACCCTAACCCTAACCCTAACCCTAACCCTAACCTAACTATATTACATCTGGGCTTAGTTATGGACCTGGTTATTGTAACCTATGATTACAAATATATTAATTCTATAAGATTTTATTAAATCCTAAAAATCTTATAATTCATAAAATTTTACTAAATAATTCTAACTTTATGTACTAAGTAAACTTGTCAGCACCAAAAAATACATATAAATATATTTAGACTTAGACCAGTTTGTATAAAATTTAGAATCTAAGTCTGGTTCGATCCTGAACTGGACCTGAACCAGATCTATTCCGATCCTGTTCGGACCCAAACTGGACTTAATCATATGTTGTTTAAATTACCCACTCTAAAAAATTTTGAACTTGTTATGTTAAACAAAGAATTAAATTGAAGTGGCCTTAGACCAGTCTGCATAAAATTTAGAGTCTGAATCTGGTCTAATCCTGAACTGGACCTGAACCAGACCTAGTCTGATCCTGGGCTGAACCTAAACCAGACCTAATCATATGTTGTTTAAATTCTGCCTACCTCCTCTAAAAAATTTTGAATTTGCTACATTGAACAAAGAATTAAATTGGAGTGGCTTAATCTGTATTTTTGCAAAATTTTTTAGAATTTTAAGTTTTGTATTGTATTTAGGGTTTGAGACATAGTGAAGAAATTAGATATGCCTTTTTAGGCATGCCTTGGATCACAGCATGCCCAGTATGCCCATAGAGCATGTCTAGGGTTCAAGGTACAAAGGCCCTAGAGCATGTCTATGGGCATGCCAAACTTTAAAATTACTTTTAATAATTATCATATTTGCACAAGGGTGTGATTTCAAATATAAGATGAGATAATATTTAAGGGCATGTCATTTATCATATGATTTTTACCATAGATATATGTTCAAAAGTAGTGATTACATCTATATATTATATTTTTATAGTACATATAGAGTCAATCTGAACCTCTAAATTCTTTTTTCTATATCTCTTAGAACTTTATCTTTAAAGAAAACTTAGTAGAGTGGTACCTGTTTAACTAAATAACTAAACACTACTAAACATTTATACTTCAGTAATTGTCACTATGGCATTAACCAATACATGTAGTCAAAGGTTACTTTAAACCTTTTACTATTATCTATTTCTTGCCCTTGTAAAGTTCATTCTAATTTCAGCACACACTGCCATCTTTACTAGTTTTTATCAATTTATTCAAAACTTCCAAACCAGTTAGCTTAAATAAGTCATTCTACTTGGCATTAGGTGCTATTATTATTTTTTTTTTGTTTATACCTACTTCTAAAACATAGATTCTTTTTCTATAGTATGACTCTAGTAGCCAAACTGGTTAACACTTCTTCTGAAGTTAGCATAGATATACTATATAAAATAATCCAAACCCAGAAATATTTAATGTTATAGTATGATTTTCTAAAAGCTATTTCCCTGACATATTATTTATCTGATATCATACAGATAACAATTTGCTAAAAATATATATTTACAACTAACAAAATGCTAACTCTAACCCTATATAATGTCATAAAAATAGTTTTTAAGAAAAGTGGGTTTGGAAAAGTAAGAATCAACATATTATTAAAAAGGTATGTACATATGTGCAATAACTTTTAATTTACTTATAACAATTCTAAACATGCCCATTTTAGTGATATATATCATAGCTTAATAGTTCTAAGTCCAGTTTCTAATATATACTTTATAAGACTTAACTTATCAAATTAGTGTAATGAAATGAAAACTTTATTAATTTTATTTATCTGTAATTACTTAATTATAATAAAAATTAATAAAGATATATAAACTATCCCTTAAACTATTAGTAGTTAACAGATATATTTGGCTACTAAAATACTAAAATTTTTGTTTTTAATCTATTAAAAAAACTTAATATTTTAGTATTTTTTTTAACTTTTATTAAATGCACTAGTACTATCTATTTAGGTATTAGGGGCATCCATAAATAATGTTATGTACCCTTTATAGTAGCGCTTGACCTCTTCAACTATATAAAAATATTTCGAAATCCATATATTTATATATAAAATTTCAAAAACTTGAATATCTTGTGACACAGTAATCTGATTAAGATGATTTAGTACATTCGATTTGTTTCAGTGAGACAAATCCAATGGTAGCAAAATTATGTCATTTGGACCACTAGATCAAAAGATATTCGCAAAAAACTATTGCTTATATAGTAATTTTATAAAAAAAGATATAACCAATAGTATTGGACCAATAGCCTTTGATCCAGTAATCCAAATAAAATGAAATTGGTACCATTTAACTCCTCTTATCAAGACGAATCGAATTGTACCAAAATCATTAAATTTGGACTAGTTGATCAATTTTTAGCTAATTTTTTCTAAAAAAATTGCATTATATTTTTTTGACCCTCTCTACTTAAAAGGAAAAACAGTTTTTCGTCTAACCCTTTCTTGTATAATGTTATGTCTGGATGCTCCCTTACTACTATTAGCTTTAATATTATTTAGGCTACTACCCAATATGTCTATTTCAACTGCTCATATAGCCAATATTCACTAAGCATTTTAACCTCCTAGCAAATCCCTTTGGTCTTCATTATAAAAGCACCTGTTAGTTTAGTCTGCACCTCAGATATGCTGTAACCAAGTTCTTGTAGAACTATACTACATCTTGCAACTTTAGCTAATTTTTATAGTTGGTTATAGCATAGCCAAATGCATTACACAGCTACTTGGCTACTGCTATTCTAAATTTAAGTACATCTTTATTAGATGTTCTGGGTCCCTGGTTCTAAAGTGTTTTAGTTTTTTAATTTAGACCAGCTAGTAGTTTTCTTTAATGCTTCTAGTAAAACTTGACCTGGCAATCTTTTGATTGTAATTTTGGAGCTTAAACACTATGCTATTGACCCAGAGGTCATAAATATATTAATATTTAAAAATAAGAATTATAAAATAGCAATATTTAATTAAAAATATTTCAAATTTTTTATTTTGGCTAGAAATAAGGCATATACTTAATTTTTTTTGTATTAAAGTCTTTATTTTGGAATTTGGTCATTTTATTCAAGTATTAGATCATGAAGACTACTTACTTGTAAACATTATTGAAAATTGGTATTTTTTGAGTTATTATGGGGATACTATTATAAATTTGTAAATAGTATAAATTTTTACTATTCACTATTAAAAAATATTTTGAGAACATTAAAATAATAATATTATTCTTATAAGTATATAATAATTAGTTATTTTTCTTATAAGTATATAATAATTAGCTATTTTTGTTCTCATAAGTATATAATAATTAGCTATTTTGTTCTTATAAGTATATAATAATTAGCTATATAATTTTACAGCAAACCAAAAACTAATAAAAATTTTTATTTAATTTTTATAATTAAGATTTTGATTTGCTAGAATAACTACTTATATGAAGCTATNTTTTTTTTTTTTTTTTTTTTTTTTTTTTTTTAGTAATCATAAGTGCACTAAATGTTTGAAAACAAATATAGCTATTATACTATTATTATGAGAACCAAGATTTAAAATTAAATGTTCTTAGTATTCTCAGAGAACATTACACAATTTTTGGGAACATAAATTATTAAATTATGTTCTCTATTTGAGAACATTCAATAAATTCTTTTAATATTAAAATAATTTTAATTTTCCTATATAAAGAACATTAAAATTTTACTAAAAACATTAAGAAATTAAAAATGGTCTTTTGAGAACATAAAAACCAAATTTGAATTTTAAACACTGATGAGAACAGTATTTGAGCTTAAACTTTTCAATACTGTTTGAGAGTTCTCAATATTTTTTACATGAGTGAGGATACAACTAGCTATACCTGCTACTTTGGTTGTCTATTTAAGTAGCTACAAAAGTTCTATACTAGCTGCTATACCTGCAACTAGTGCTCCTGGATCTAAGTTTGGATTTGGTCCAGCCTGGGTTCAAACTAGTGTTCCATATAATTTGAACTAGGTGGGATGCATCTATGTACCCCACCCAAAATAGAAATGATCATTATTGTTGTTATTTTTTGATTAATATTAATAACAAAACTATGTTAATGTTTGTAAAAAATAGTTTCATAGGTATTATATATTAAACCAGCCCATTTTTACTTTTATTTTATTTTAAGATAATTGAGTTTAATTATTTGTTTTGATTTTTGGACTGATCTGGGATTATCAAATTTCACAATTTGATTGGTTAAAGGCAACAGATAACTATCAGATAATCTCGTAATGTGTTAGTACTTCACAGTCTCATATAATTTTTCTTTTACATTATCTTGATTTTTTATTATACAAATTGACTTTTATTTATAATTAAAAAATGTCAATCTTATTAAAATTTATATAAATTTGATAAAAACTTATGAGTTTTACTAAAACGCACCTATGGTATTTTACACTATGTTACACAAAACTATTAGAATAGCCAATCAAAATTTAAGATCAGGTGTAACATAAAATTTTAGTTTTTTTGTTTATTTTTTAAAAAAACATTCATATCTCTAAAGGTTGCTTATGAAACCACCTTTGGGTCTCTAATAAAAAAAATTCCTTGCTAAATTTTGGTATAAACTATGCTCTCTGCCCTATTCCAGGTCTTACCCTAACTCTAAGGTAATAAAAAATTATTTTTTGTTTTATAAAAGTTTATTTTTTGTTTTTGTTACACAGATTTGTAAATCTAATTTACCTATGATGGTAAAACACCATAAGTGCGTTTTATAATAATTGAAAACTTATTTTTCAAAAAATTGTAAAAATGAGCTGTTTTAATATATAACACCCCATATGTGAAATTTCAAGATTTTGTGTTTTTTTTTATTTTTAATGTTACATACTGATTGTGTATGTAGCATCTACATATCTGATGCTGATTGGGTAGAAACTAGTTTTCAAATTGGTTTGGGGGCACATAGATGCACACAAACTAGATAAGCATTTTTAAAAATCCATAACTGGTCTGTATATTGAATCAGATCTAAGGTTAGGGTCTGAAACCATATTATATAGGTCTGGGCCCAGTTGGAATTTGTGAAATTTCAAAAAAATGTGAATGTACAGTTGGCAAAATAATGAAAGTATAAATCTGATCTTTTATCAATAAATGCACCCAGAGAAAACTACTTTAAGTTTTATAATAAACTTAAAGTTTGAAGAGGAATTAGAGTAACTTGCTATTTTAAAATATAGAAAATAGTAGCAGTGCATGCACTGTTATACTAAATCCAAATATAGTTTTATTTTTTTTTTATAAATTACATTTATAGAAGGTCTATATTGTTAATTAGGACCAAAATGAAAATAACATTCTTTGTTTGTCGCAATAAAAAAAAAAAAAATGAACCTAGCTAATTAGTGTTCAGTATTATTCTAATAGACTATACTAGATATTAATTACTTAAATGAACTTTCATGTGGATCTGAAACTATATCAATTCTGATAAATTATAGGCTCAAACTCAGCCTGTCAACAGACTGGACCAGACTGTGAATGGACCCAGATTTTTTGCAGAACACTAGTTCAAATCTAAACCCAAACTTTAAATTTTACTAAATTTCAAACTTGGACCAGGCTTAAACTTAATTATAAGTTTGGTACAGCATTGGTCCAAAGTTTGCAAACTAGTTAGAGTAAGAAGTAAGAATCATTAGTAAAATTTAGATATTTATAGTATTTTGTATAATAAAAATATTAAATTACTTGAAATTTTAATAATTAATTATAACTTCTTGCACTAAGTAAACTTGTTCAGAACAAAAAACTACATCAAATTGGTATATTTTATCTTATTTTCTTGATATTTGAAAAATAATATTTAATTTTGATAATTTTTTAATTAAAAATTCAAAATAAAGCAACTTTGTCTCAAATTTTATAAAAATGAATAAAGTATACCAAAATAATGTATTGTTTTAGCTAAACAAAAAGTTTAACTTAGAGCAAAAATTAGAACCAATTAGTAAAATTTATAGAATAATAGTATTTTGTATAATTTTTTTAATAAAATTATTAAGGGTGTAGCGATTTAGAGAAGTTGGTAAGTTGTTACCCCCCAAGTGGCAGGTCTAGGGTTCAAATTCCACTGGCGACGTTTTGAAAAAATAGACCTGTGTTCCGGTAACCGTTTCCTGTCGATCGGTTGGGTACATTACCTGTAGTCCTTGGTTACCATCTGGAATGGGAGCTTTCAGGCAAAGTTGTATCTCGTGATACAGACAAATCCAAGGAACCGGGGAAACGGAAACCCATTTGGCAAGTCCCGAGTAAGGAGGTAGCAAAGATCTTTGACGGTGCTACCAAAACTGGAATATTGAACCAGAGCCGAAGAACCGGACGTTGTCCTTGGGGACAAGGTATACCAACATGGCCGCCGGAGTCGTACCAGAGGAAAAGGACCTATGTTGAGAAATTAGGTACCAAGGGGAGAAAAACCATAATGGCACCTAATGCCGGGTATATCGACCCTTCCGGGTCAACTGGATTGGGAGTCTGAGAATTCAGTGAAAGAACAGTAGGAAAGTAATGGTGGGTACTGGGGTTGGTGTGAACCTGATAAGGGCAGAAGTAGGTAACGCAAGTTACCGAAGCATAGGTAATACCTGTGTGGGACAGGGACTGCTCTACTAAGTATACCGCAAGGATAAATTAGTCCTAAGGGGATGTAGGTAGCATCCGGGACTGTCTTTGACTGACTAATATATCGGAGGGCTGTACCGATGATCACAAGTAGGATAGACATGCAAAGCTTGGACCAGAGAGTTTAAATATGCAATCCCCTAGTTGGGTTGTAGGTATGGCAACTAGTGTAGAACCTTCGGGCGGACTACTTCAATTAGACAACCAAATGTTGTACATGTGGCTAGTTGTACTCTCATTCAATATAACTCAATCGTGGGTGCCCAAAGAGGCGCCCCTGATCCACAGGCTTGATTAAATAAACTCTCACCCAGAGTGGGTCACTTTGACACAAAAAAAAAAAAAATTAATAAAATTATTAAAAATACTATGTTATTTGATGTTTTACTAACCGATCATAACTTCTTGCAAGTAAGCTTGTTCAGCATTAAAAAAAAGTATCAAGTAGTTTATTTTATCTTGATTTCCTTAAAATTTGAAAAAAAGGATGCTTGATTTTGAAAATTTTTTATCAAAAATTCAAAATTAAGCAACTTTGTTTCAAATTTCAAAATAAATAAAATAATGGGGAGATTACATATAAGGGCCTGAAATGAAAAAATAATTACATGTAAGGGCCCAAACAAAAAATAATTACATATAAAGGCCCTAAATTTGAAAAATATTACAATCAAGGGTCGATTGCGAGTATTTTTTGACAGTTAAACAGATTGTATGCCCCTCTGGTTATATCAACATCATAATAAACCTTTCTATGACAATTTTTTTCAAAAAATTTTAATATAAAATATCGGTATAATTCACTGTATCAACATTTTGAATTTTTTTTACTATGTCTCAAACATATCGATGTAAGAGTGACATGTATATTTTAATCAGTATTTTATACATTCTCTTAGCATCTTACTAATTTTTTAACTTTCTCTACGAAATAAAATGAATTTTTGCTTCTAAATAACTTCGATTAACGTGTGGTAACTTTCATGAAATGCGATTCATATTGGTTTAGAACCAAATAAACATTATTTACAACACTGATAAGTATCGTGCTTAGCCTATCGAACTGTAACTTAGCTAAAAGGAAGTTTTATTAAGCGAAAAGAGAGTATAGTGTAGATTGTATAAAGTAGCACATATATACGGCGATGAAACCCAAAGAATCACTATCGTTATATCGCAAAATTATTTTGGACCTTTATTGTAAAATTTGGGCCTTATATGTAATTATTTTCACTTTAGGCCCTTATTTGCCATTTTTCAGGCCCTTATATGTAATTTCCCTAAATTTATTTGTTAAACCATTCATGTTTGTACTCACGTATGCACTTATCTAATTTTTTACTCTAATTTATTTGTACAAGTTAACTATTTATATCACGCGATGGTTACAATGTAAATACATACGCGGTTGTTAGAAACATTATAAATTTAGACCTGATTTATCTTTATAAACATAAAAGTTTTTTATTACATTTACTACACAACTGTAAGGTTTATTTTTATTGTGCATAAAACATGACAAACCTTCAAACAAAATTAATGGGCTTACATGGCTTGAAAATGCTATTTCCGAGAAGCTTATTAATTATTATGACCATAATGGATTCCGTATTATTGATAAAATCAGTGATAATGCAACTAGTTTAGTGTACAAATCTGAATGGACTATTTGTGGAATGATAGTTGTTCTTAAAAGTATAAAATTTGACCCGGAATAACAGACACACGTTCATTTGTAAGAGAGGTATGGAATACGATTAATTGGTATTAGAAGTCTATTTACTCTTAAATATAAAATTTTATCTCAAACTATCATATACACATCTAAAGCTTCAACTTTTACAAAGAGTGAGCTTTCATCCCAGAATAAATCATTACTATGGCATAGCTAAAGGTTGGTAATTCATTTAACGTATAGTTAATAAGAAAATAGAATATTAAAACAAATTCGTTCTCATAGATTCTTTCGGAAGGTATAAGATGGTTCTGCAATTTGCCAATGGTGGTGATTTGCGTAAATATTTGAGTATAAAAATTTTCAAAATTAGAATGGGAAGATAAATTTCGTATCACAGGAGAAATTGCAGAGGGCCTCGTATTCTTACATCATAATAATATACTTCACAGAGATCTTGTAAGTGTATCTTAACTTAAACTTTTTAAATACTTTATTATATTCAAAAATTTTATTATATTCATAGGACCCAAGAAATATACTAGTTCATAAAATAAAATAAACGATCTCAGATTTTGGTTTATCTAAATTAATGACTTCTGATTCTTCAAACTCAAACTCCATAGTTGATGGAATGCCAGCATTTATGGATCATCAATGCTTTAGAAACTCCTCGTACAAACACTACCAAATCAGATATTTATAGTTATTGAGTTATTCTCTAGGAAATTTCAAGTGGCCATAAGCCTTTTAAATTATTAAAAAGAATACAAATTGCAATTAAAATACATAATAGCGAAAGAGAGAAACCTATAGAGGGTACACCACCTGAATATGTTGACCTTTATACAAAATGTTGGGATGATGATCCAGACAAGCGTCCACAAATAGTTGAAATTCACGATTTTTTTTCAAAGCGAAAAAATAATTGCGCAAGCGTAGAAAACTTTTTAGGTGGATTATTTGAAGAAGCCATTTCCAGAAGGAAATATTAAATTCTATAATTATGACCATTTAGTGATCTTACAATGATTGAAGAAGAAGAATTTAATTCAGTATATAAATCGGACTGGAAATCACAAAAATTAACAGTTGCTCTTAAATGGCTTAAAATTGACAATAAATATCTAGACAAAACGTTACTTAAGGAGGTATAATTTTTTATTTTATTATACTATTTTACGTTTATATTAAGCGTTAATCAGAAATTAAATTATATTTTATAGCTTCAATTTTTACAAAACATTGAAGATCATCCAAATATTATTCAATTTTACGGGTTAACAAAAGGTATCGTTATGTGGTTATAACTGGAAAATAATTTACTTTAACACTGAATAAAAAAATTATTTTTCAAATATAGATTCTTACAGCAAACATTACATTATGATTTTGCAATTTGCTGATGGAGGAAATTTGTATGATTATTTGATAAAGAATTCTGAATTGCAATGGAATAAAAAATTTCGTATTGCTATAGAAATAGCAGAAAGGCTTAAATACTTACATGAAAATGATTTTGCACATCTTGACCTAGTAAGAATAGTTAATCTTGTGGATTGTGTGTGCATATAACTATTAATTAATAATTTATTACTCGTTTAGCATCCTAAGAACATCTGGGTCTGCGGCGAAAAAATGTTGATTGCAAAATTCTGGTATGCCTGAAAATGTAAACTCAACCTCAAGGACTCTTGGAATTCAACCATATTGCGAACCACAATGTCTTAAGGATCCTAAGTATCAACCTAATATGAAGTCAGACATATATATATAGCTTGGGTGTCATTCTTTGGGTGATCTCTAGTGGACGACCTCCATTCCAATCTTTTGAAAATAGATATAAAATCATTATTCATGTGTATAATGGCGGAAGAGAAGAGACTTTAGAAGATACTCTACCTCAATATGAACAACTTTATAAATTATGTTGGGATGACGACCCTGAAAAACGTCCTGTCATATCATCTGTTCTTTTTATTTTACATCAACTTAATGATGAAGTAAAAGGGTGGCTTGAAAACACTATTTTGAAGCAATACATTAAATTTTATGATTATGAATTTAGTAGCATTGAAAAGATTAGTGAAGGCGTATTTAGTCAAATCTATAAATTGAATGGAAAAATCACAAATCGATAGTTGCTCTAAAGAATCTTAAAACGGATAAAAAATTGGAGGATAAAAGGCTTACACAGGAGCCCATTAATGAGGTATTGCATATAGTTTTCATCTTTCAAACTTTTCGAAGTCATGTTATAATGGTTTTTTTTTTCAAAGATCCAACTTTTACATGACATATGCAAACATCCAAATATTATTAAATTCTATGGAATTACCAAAGGTTTGTATTTAACATTGACAATAAATTAGAATATTTCAAGTATAATAAATCATTTATACAATTACTAGATCCTTTTGATAATTGTTATAAAATAATTTTGCAATATGTTGATGGTGGAAACCTAAGCAAATATTTAGTAAAGAATTTTCCAAAACTGCAATGGACAGACAAACTATTTATGGCCAAAGAAATTGCAGAAGGACTTAAGTTTTTACATGATAATAATGTTGCTCATAAAGACTTGTATGAATCTTTGATTAATGTATTGAATGTGTTTTTTAAGTAAATAACTAAATCAAAATACATATAATATAGAATCCCGAAAGAATTTTGGTCCATGAGGGAAAAATGATAATTGCAGGTTTTGATTTATCAGATCAGATGATTGAAGAATCTTAAGATTCAAATTCAATCATTCGTGGAATGCCAGCGGCATACATTGAACCTCAGTGTTTTTCAAATCCTGAATACAAACGTTCCTTAAAATCTGATATCTATAGTTATGGTGTAACACCATGGAAAATTTCAAGTGGAAGAAAACCATTCCAATCATTTAGGTCTAGAGAAGCACTTGCTATTCATATATTTCATGGATATAGAGAAGAACCAATAGAAGATACACCACAGCAATATTTTGAACTTTATAAATGTTGTTGGGATAGTGATCCTACTAAACGCCCAGATATGAACTCAATTCTTGACTCTTTGAATAAAATTATTTTGGAACCAAAAAATCTTCGTAGAGTCATAGAAAATCCTTCATAAAAACTTGAAAGAGAAATTTCAGAATACAATATTATTTGCCATGATTGTAGTGAATTCTGTAATAAAGAAATTATTGCTGAAGGCGGATTTAGCCAAGTATACAAATCAGAGTGGAAAGATCGTAGATTAACAATTGCTCTTAAATGCCTTAAGGTTGATATGAACATGGATATAACAAACGTTGAAAAACTTGTTAAGGAGGTATTATTAAAATAAATTTTCACTTTTAAAATACTTTTAATCATATATTTGTAATTATTAACAATAAAAATTTGGTTCCTTTCTAAAAATTACCGTATTAATAATATACTTGTATTTATACAAAAGTTACAACTTATGCAAACAGTTTGTCACCACACAAACATAATTGAATTTTATGGAGTTACTAAAGGTTGATATTTTATTTTCAAAAATTTGATTTATAATATTAATTTAAGTTTCTTTCAAACAGACAATTTAACATGGTCTTACAATTCGCTGAAAATGGGAATTTGCGAGAATATTTAATAGCCAAGTTTTCGATATTAAATTGGGATGATAAGCTGCGGATTGCTAAAGAGATTGCACAGGGACTTGCCTTCTTACATAAAATTAATATTGTTCATCGTGACTTAGTAAGAAATTACATGCTAATTAATAATTTACATTACTTAAGCTATTATTCATTCACAATATTCATTCATATTTGTATTTTTTTAGCATTCAAAAAATATTCTAGTTCATCAAGGCAAAATGATGATTGCAGATTTTGGGTTATCAAAAGTCATAACTAATAATAATTCATTTTCAAATTCTATAGTCCATGGGATGCCTGCATATATAGAACCTAACTGGTATAAAGATCAAAAATATAAACGCAATAAAATGTCTGATATATATAGTTTGGGAGTAATTCTTTGGGAAATTTCTAGTGGCAAAAGACCATTTCAATCGTTAGAAGCGTTAGAAATTCCTATTCGAATAACTAACGGAGAGAGAGAAACTCCTGTAGAAGATACACCACGCCAGTATGTAGAACTTTATACACGATGTTGGGACGATTCTCCAACAAAACGTCCAGATATAAATTCCATTATTGAATATTTAAATAGTCTAGATGTTGTTCAAGTTAAAAATAACTTCAAATTTGCCAGAGTTTTTTTGCCTTATAGATATAAGTCTATATTTATTTATACTATAGTATTTCTATATTTATTTTTCCAATTATATTCTTTTTTGTATCTCCCATAATACATTTTGTTCCAAATATTTACAGTAGACGCTTCCAAAAATAAAAAATTGATCGATATATCCAGATGTCGGTTTAGCCAGAAGCATTACTTATATTTTTAAAAATAAATACAGTCGTCCATCCAATACAGTCACACATCATATATTACCACATTTACGTTTAGGCCAAACCATGATTTAATTATAAAAAAAAGCTTTCATATAAGCACAACTCCTTTACTAGCACATTTTTAAAAAATTTTACTATATGCCCAACTGTGTGATTATATAAGATAATGACTGTATAGAATCAAAATTAACATAGGATTAATGTAAATTAATAAAATATTAGCTAAATAGAATATTTAAATAATTACAGTATACCAATTAAAAATAAAAAGGAGCGATTTAATGTTTTTTACTTAAGCAAAAAAAAAATAAAATAAAACGCAATTTTATCATGTAAAAAAACTTAAGCTATTTTTTTAATACTGTGCTCGACTAATAAATGCTGATTTGTTTATGATTTATTCCATTACCGATAATTAAAAACACTTTTTTTAAAATTATGAAGCGTCTCAGAGTAATACTTTAGATATTGAAATAAAAAAAAATAACTGTTGCAGCTAGGATGGGTTCGGTCGGTTACGGTCGGTTTCGGTCGGTTATTATCGACTATTGGCATATTTTACTATGTAAAGATTCTTTGATCATTTAATTAAAGAATGACTGAACCAATTTTGATGATCTAACCGCCGTTAGAATCAGAAGAATTGGCTCTACAACTTGAGATAAATATAGTTTAGGCCAATTTTGTTAAACAAATGACGTATGCATTATTTCACGTGATGTGATGATCAGTATAGTCTTTACGGGATCTTCCGTTTATCGGACTGATCCGTGTCGATCTGTTTTTAAATCTGGCATCGGATACAATCAAAGTCTTGCCAACTAACCAATTGCTTCATCAAGTCTGAGAATATGGAGTGTCTTCAATTAAAAGGGCCCATTTTTACATATATTTTATTTTGAGATATTTGAGTTTAATTATTTGTTTTGATTTTCGGACTGATCCGGGATCAATCAAATTTCACGATATTGATTGGTTAAAGATGGCAGGTGACTATCGGGTAAACTCGTGACGTGTTGGCTCTACGCAGCCTCATGTAATTTTTCTTTTTACATTATCTTGATTTTTTATTATGTAATTCGACTTTCATTTATAATTAAAAAAAGTCAATCATGTCAAAATTTATATGAATTTAACGAAAACTCATTTTTCAAAAAAATGTAAAAATGGGCCCTTTTAATTGAAGACACCCCATATATGGTCAATACAATTTACTAAGCCCCTCTGACCGACTAGAATCGGCTACGGCTATAAGCCGGTCACAAACGGCTATAAACGAAACCGTACCCATCCCTAGTTGCAGCTGATGCTGAAAACGTCTGATTTTGATACAAATTTTTTAAAAATTTTTTGGGGTAATTTTGTTCGCTTTTTTTTAGGGTTGGGTTAGGATTTATGGTTAGAATTGATTATTAAAGAGTATATTTAGATTTTAGCAGAGCATATATTTTCATATTGCGACCCCAAATTTCAGCATTAGCTGCGACAATAACCATTTACTAAATCTACACATAAGTTGTTATCCTCTCTATAGAAATCATCTTTGCAATCTACTCAATGCAATCCTTTAGGGTCCATATCAAAAATAATAAATTTTTTTTAAAAGATGAATGTATTTTAATACACTTTTTTTGCACTTTACCATGCTACTAAAAACTTGATTTAATTTCCTCGTATTTTAACATATTACTAAAAATATTTTAATTTATTTTACTCTTTAACATATTATTAAAAATTAAATTATCTCGTTAGCATACGATTAAAAATTATTATTCCACGTCTCATTATGATCGCATGACGGGGATTACGTGTTATCAATCATAATTTTTATAATATGTTTTTTTCTTTTGTTTTTTTCTTATTTGTTATAACAAATAAAGCCGTGGTGATAACAGGCATTTGTTCTTTCCCGAAAAGCTAAAAATGTAAAGGGAGACAAAGAAAATGATAAAAATAATTAATAACACGAGTCCCTGTCATGTCGTCATATGAAACGTTGAATAACTCATTTATTCCACCGTGCCGGGGAAATATTTAAAATATTCCGCACTATGGGCCGCAAAGCGCCCCACATATGCCACTGGGGAATATTTCATTATTCCCACCGTCCCGGGGAATAAATACTACTTTGGCATACTATATACTAAATTTATACTATTAAGCATCAATTTATTTCGCATTCTAACAGATTAATATTATCAGCTCATTTGCCTCTATGATTATTCAGTTTTATGATGGTCAAATAAATATACGGGCCAAATCAAGCTGGCAACATTCTATTGAATATATATATATATGTGACATTGATATAATATAAATGATGTAAAATTATACGATTTAGTGCAATTAAATTTGTACAGTTGCTACATCACTTGAACAATCACCTGATTGTTGTCCGGTTGTACGCATAATTATTTATAATAATTGATACAAATTAATATGTGGAATTTTTGGTTTTGGAAATCATGATACATATTGTAGAAATTTTGCATCAGCCACATATATAATAGTGCTGAATTTTAAATTTATACAATGAATTAATAGCGTTTAAATTTCAAAGAGAATGCGAATAAATAAATAAATAAAAAGAAAAAAAAAAGATAAAATTATATAGTATAAATTAAATTTATTAGAAATTAGTATAAAATATATACTGTATATAAGTGCTGAAATTTAAAAGATTTAAAAAATATTCGTATATCCAGTCGAAGCACTGTGATTACTAAAATGATTATAAAATTTATATAAAAACTGATAAGACCCATAAAGTAAACTATATAAAAAACTAAGTAACTGATAAGCAAATCATAAGGAATATCACTTTTAATCTCAATTGTCACGCCAAATCTTGCTATGATTGATTTAAAAATTTTTTATTCATAATAAAAACTGCGGAAATTGGAAATTTTGGCCCATACGTATTAGTTAAAAAATTATTAAAGTTTTAGTACAAACAAGATGTTCTCAAGCAAAATCTTATGCAATTAAATCCCAGACAATTTAATTTAAAAACCGCTACGCATGTCTGCCCTTTAAAACACAAGCGGAGCAGTACTCTAAACGATCCTTCATACAATATTTAATAAACTGCATCACAAAAGAATTTAGATTAATAATTTTTGGAATTTATATTTTCCCTTCGGAAAATATCTGGTACGTGCTCAAATGTTTACCCCGATCTTGCTCTTCTTTTATGTCCATTCATTTTCTTTTCGGAATTTTTTGCATCCATATTCATTAATTCTGCCCAACAACACGCTCCCTGGCCTAAATTATATATACTTTAATTTTCCAATATAAAATTTAGATGGGATAAAATGTGCATGATTCATGCGCACGCACGAAACCCATTTCTAGATTTAACTTCTCTGGCAAAATATGAAAAGGATTCAAGCGAACCTCAAATCTATCAATTTAGACCCATCCGCATTGAAGTAATATGAACCATGAGATAAAAAGAATAAATTCATACGGCAAAGGGCATACACTATCAAAAATTGATAACAAAAAACGCATACCAGATATTATCAGTGCATCTAATTGGCTAAGCATACAAAGCATGGGTTGCGATGGAAGGTATATTTTGACAAAGTACTAGCTTTCGACAACAGAGTGTCGGGCAGTTTTTGTAGAGTAGATGTTATAAATCCTCGTAAATTTTTTTATCATAGTGAATAAAAATAAAAATTAGGTTTGAATAAAAATAGCTGCTAGTCAAAATTTTTATAAACTTAAGAAATTAACTATTTTTTTTTTTTAATCCAACCAATTAAATTTTAATTGGATCATTACAATTAGCAACATTGTGAAATCTCCACATAAGGTTTGGGACTGTACATCGTGTCACTACGTATTGTACGTATGTAATACAATAAACGATAAATATATATATATCTAACGTAAGAGTGCACTCACGTAATGATTTAAGATTATCGTGCAAAAGTTTGCTTTTCTCTGCCAAGCATCAATATATATCCCAAGATTCAGTGCAGATATACAATTAGGCCTCATTTAAGATACAAAAAAACAAGCATAATAATATCAGACTGGTTTAAAGTTGCCGTCTAACATAGCATGTCGAGCTGGTTTAAAGATGCGGTCAAAAACAAGCATATTAAATCATTCGAGTATGAAGCTTTTGAGAATAAGAAACTGATCGGTAACGGAGGATTTGGCAAAGTATACAGTGCTTATTCTAAAGACATTGATCAAACTATTGCTTTAAAGAGGTTACATCATAGCATTATCCATGATGACGAAAATTCATTTCATGAATTTGTTAGAGAAGTAGAATCAATTTTAGATGTTTCTTGCTTGCCAGTTATTTCATAAATACAGTATTATATATTAAATATAACTAAACATTTTCATAGATTAAAATTATTACTGAAGTCGATCATAATATTAATATAATACGATTCTTTGGAATTGTTAAAGGTATGTGTTTTATGTAATATAGCAATTTGCATTATTATATTTAATCGATGAAATTCAAATCTCAGATCCAAAAGAAAAATATTATATGGTTCTTCAATATGCAAATAGTGGCAATCTTCGAGGCTATTTGCAAAGTCATTTTTCAAAATTAGATTGGCCGACTAAAATTAAAATGGCAAAGGAAATTTCAAGCGGGATTAAATGTTTGCATAATGCAAATATTGTTCATCGTGACCTTGTAAGTTGCTTTTACTTTCTCTAGCGATAAACAATTTCAGGAAATAAGTCCTACAGAAGAATGCTAAATTTTAATTAGCTCAGAGCTGAGGTTTAATAACTCAAATTAAACCAAATTGTCAGAATTATATTAATGTGAGCTAGTTGTCCTGAAATTATTAAAAATTTCAAAATTTTCTACGAGTTCCTACTACTTTAACTTTGTCTTTTATTGTTTACATAATATAATGATTCATTAAAATTATTATAAATGTTAATTATTTGTTTAGCATGATAAGAATATATTAGTAGATAATGGCAGAATGATGATCGCAGATTTTGGTTTATCAAAATCATTAGAAAATACCTCAAAATCAATTAGTGGTGGAGTGTGGACTTTTACCGACCCAAGCTATCTCGCAAATCAATACATGTTTAAACGAGGAAAACCTTCTGATATCTATAGTCTTGGTCTACTTTTTTGGGAATTGTCGAGTGGCTTTCCTCCCTTTAAAAATGTATCGGACGTAGCAGAAATAATATTAGATCTTATTTCCGGCAAGAGAGAAACTCCAATTAATGGAACCCCAATTGATTTTATGAACCTTTATTGCGATGCTTGGAATGGAGATCCAAGTTCTCGTCCTAACATAGACGAAATTTACCATAAATTAAATTCCATTCAAATTGATTCAGTTTATCATAGTGCACTTGAAAAAGCTATTTTAGATCAAGGCATTAATTGTTATAGCTTTAATGAATTCAGTGATTTGAAGAAAATTTCTATTGAGGAATCTGACACAGTATATAAATCTATATGGAAGACGTGTAACAAAACAGTTGCTCTTAAATGTCTTAAGGTTAATGATAGTGATTTGAGTGATATGATGATTCAGGAATTTATTAATAAGGTATTATTAATCTTTAAAAAAAAGATTTATTAATTAAGTTTATTTATTGCATTAATCTTACTAATTGAATAATGTCCAAAGCTTCAACTTTTACAAGAAGCTTCTCACCCAAATATTATTAGGTTTTATGGAGTAACTAAAGGTAGCTTGTTTAATACTTCAGTGATCTCTAAATAATGAAAAATAAACATCTTAAATATTTCACTAATAAATAGATTCCGAAGGATACCATAGCATGATTTTTCATTTTACTGAAGAAGGAAATTTTCGTGAATATTTAGAACACAATTTCTCAAAATTGCAATGGACTAAGAAATTACATATTGCTAAAGATATCGCAGAGGGGCTTAAGTTCTTACACAATAGAAGCCTAGCTCATTGTGATCTAGTAAAAGCATTTCACATCCTTTTAAAGTTTTTAAGACAATTTTTCAAAATTAACATTGTTTTATTTTACAGCATCCAAAAAATATCTTTATCCATAAGGGAAAAATGATGATTGGTGGTTTTTGTTTTGGTATATCTAAAGATGTATCACTTTCACGTTCGATTACTATGAAAATGCAAGCATACATCGAACCTCAATGCTTTAGAGAGCCTTCATATAAACGTGATATGAAATCTGATATCTATAGTCTTGGTGTTATTCTTTGGGAAATATCTAGTGGCAGACCGCCATTCCAACATTTCGAGTCAAAATATTCTATTTCTAACCGCATATTTCAAGGAGAAAGAGAAGCACCAGTTGAAGGCACACCACCGCAATATATGGAACTTTACATGAAATGCTGGGACTATAGCCCTGCAAAACGTCCTGATACTAATTTAATTCTTGACACTTTGGATCAACTATTAAGGCATAAAGTTCCAGTCATAACTGAAGCTAGAACAGATCCTTCAACTTATATTCAATGGAATCCTTCAATTTATATTAAATTGATTGAAGACGCTATTTCACAACAACTTATCAATTGTTTTGATTATAGTGAATTCATTGATCATGAAAAAATCGGCGATGGTAGATTTAGCACTGTCGTAAAATCTGAATGGAAAAGTTGTGGGTTAACCGTCGCTCTTAAGTGCTTAAAATTTGACACTAAAAAAGAAATGGAGGGACTATTTGTAAAAGAGGTATGATAAAATAGTTAATTATTGTCGGGGATGATGCTGAAATCGGATGATGCTGAAATTTTGATCTACTTTGATATGAAATTTTAAAATTTTTTGGGGTATTTTATTTTCGTTTTTGTCTTCTAGGGTTAGGGTAAAGTTTGGAAGTAGATTTGATATTTAAAGAGTATATGTGGATTTTGGCAGGGCTTATAGTTTCAAATCGAGGCCCCAAATTTCAACATCATCCGATTTCAGCATCATCCCCGACAATTATTATTATAGTATAATAATGCTTTTATAATATTAATCCTAAATTGTTAAACTAATTACACGCATTATTGAAGCTTCAACGTTTGCAAAGAGTAAGCTTTCATCCTAAAGTTAATCACTTTTATGGTGTGACTAAAGGTTGCTATTCTAAACTTACATATAATTAAAGTGAGCTTTAAATGAACGTATTCTCACGTATTTCAAATGTTTATTTTTATAAATAGATTTCTATGGGAATTATAAAATGATTCTACAATTTGCTAATGACGGAAATTTGCGAGACTATTTGGTCAGAAACTTTTCAACATTGCGATGGAAAGATAAGTTTCGTATTGCAGGAGAAATAGCACAGGGGCTTGTATTTTTGCATGGTAATAACATTATCCATAAAAACCTTGTAAGTATGTTTTATAATTTATAAATTTACTTTAATTATTTTTTAAAATTGATTGATTATATTTTATAGCACCCAAAAAACATCTTAGTTCTTGATAATAAGATGATGCTCACAGACTTTGGTTTCTCTAAAGTATTAACAGTCGATATGTCAAGTTCGACTTCAAATATGGATGGAATGCCAGCTTTTATTGACCCTCAGTGTTTTAAAAAAATTGATTACAGACGTACTATAAAGTCAGATATTTATAGTTTTGGAGTTATCCTTTGGGAAATTTCAAGTGGTCATAAACCTTTTCCGAAATTGACAAGAATACAAATTGCGATTCAAATATTTAATGACAAGAGGGAAAAACCTGTTGAAGGGACTCCACCTCAATATGAAGATCTTTATAAGCGATGTTGGGATGTTGACCCAGACAAACGTCCAGAAATAAATGATGCTTTTAACCTATTAAATCAATTTATTCTTAAGCCAGCAGAGTTAGAGTTTCGAGAGAACATAGAAGAACCTTTAAAAGGATCGCTTAAACAAGCTGCTTTAGATCACATTATTAAATTCCATAATTATAATGAATTTAGTGAAATTAGAAAGATTGCTGAAGAACCATTTAGTTCAATCTATAAATGCGAATGGAGACAACATGGGTTAATTATTGTTCTTAAGTGTCTTAAGGTTAATGATGAATTTTTGAACAAAAATAACGTTAAAGTGTTTATTGAAATGGTAGGCTTAATTTTTTTCTCTTAAGTATTCAAATTTATGTTTATTGTAAATATTAATAAAATATTATTTAAAGCTTCAAATTTTACAAAAATTTAACCATCCAAATATTGTTAAATTTTACGGAATAACTAAAGGTATATTATCTATTTTTACAAAAATTTAACCATCCAAATATTGTTAAATTTTACGGAATAACTAAAGGTATATTATCTATTTTTAAATAAGAATAGTATGTTCCTTTATATTTGTATCTAACTATTTAATAATAGATCCTTTTAGTGGCTATTATAGTACGGTTTTACAATGGGCAGATGAAGGGGATTTACGTGATTATTTTAAAAAGGAATTTTCCACATTTGACTGGACCAGAAAATTATGTATGGCTAAAGAAATATCAGAAGGACTCTGTTATCTCCACGAAAATGGTATTACTCATGGTAAACTAGTAAGTATTATGTTTATAAATGTGTCATATGTTTACTTGTCAATCACAAATAATTAAGTCTTCTATCCTTATAGCATTCTAAAAATATTCTGGTTTACGAAGAAAGAATGATGATTGGAGGTTTTGGTATATCTGAACATGTTAATGATGCATCATTTTCAACTACAATTGCTCGGGGAATGCCGGCATACATTGATCCACAATGTCTTAAGGAGCCCACTCATAAACGTGATGAGAAATCAGATATATATAGTCTTGGCGTTGTACTTTGGGAGATCTCTAGTGGTCAAGTGCCGTTCAAATCAATTGAAATTGGTTTTTCGATTACCATTCACGTGATATGTGGAGGGAGAGAAACCCCTGTTGAAGGTACTCCGCCTCAATACGAACAAATTTATAAACAGTGTTGGGATGAAGATCCTATAAAACGTCCAGATATTGCATTAGTTCTTAAAAATTTACGTCAAATTACTAGTTAAAAGTCCCCCTCCGTAATTTTTATAATAAAAATTTTTATTTTGAGATTTTTAAACATATTTTTATAATACAAACTTAAAATTTAAGCATGTTTATAATTGCTTTAAAAATTCGAATTAATTTAATAAAACAGTTGCTGTTTAAGGCTTATAGTTTTTCATATATTACTTCAGAATTCCAATTAAATTTTTTAATTTTAATATGTGATTTTAAAAATTTTTAATTATTTGTTAACTTTAGCATTTTACAGTATTTAGAAATAAAAATGTTACGTGAAATTAATAAAAAATTCCGACATATCTAATTGTATCGGGTATGTAATCGATATGTATTTTTAATCCTTACATTTTCTGTAAATTATTACATATTATTACATAATTTTAAAAGCAATCAATCACTTAATAAAATTGGGAGGAACGAACATGAGGATATCAATGTGAGTTTGTACGTCATTAATGTGATCAAAAAACAAGTTAACGATAATGATATAATTTCTCATGATTACCTATTGCAACAGCACTTCCCAATTTTGCCGACACCTACTTCGCCGACACCAATTACGCCGACAGTTATTTCTCCGACACCGCCCATTCCCGACAACCCATTTCCCCGACAATTCATTTTCCGACAGCTAACTTTTCCGAAACCTTTCCACAGACAATCCATTTTGCCGACAGCCACTTTCTCGACATCCCATTTTACCGACATCCTATTTCTCCACTCATTTCGTCGACAGCTATTTGCGAATAAACTTTCGTTTGTAACTATTTTATAACTGGATGATAATTACTATGTATTATATTAAACAAAAAATTCTAAATTTAAAAATAATAAAGTTCCGCCTTACTTTGACAGTTATTTTAGTAACGGATTTTAGTAACAGCTCATTAGCCGACATCATGTCAAGTAGCAAGTTATTAAAAAATATATAATTGCAACTAATCTAATGCTAACTCTAACCCATACGATGTCAGATAATTAAGCTTAATTTTTGGTGAGGTGATCAGTGCTGAATTATTAGTTATACGTCTTTATAATTATAAAATTGACGTATTGTATCTACCATTTTGACAATACATAGTATGCGTCTTACTAACGCATGTTATTAACGTCATCCATATCTAATTTCAAAGATACAAACGAAAATTGGGGTTTTTTTAATTAAATATATATATATATATATATATATATATTTTGTGCCACAGATGTCAATTTTCCCAGATGACAATCGGGCCAAATTAAATTAGGGTTAGGGTAAAATTAAAGTAAAGTTAGAGATCAGTTTAGGCCAATTTTTATTTTTGGCTGTAAAATTGACATTTGGGCCGTCCCAATTGACAATTAGGACAAATTTAGATTTGGGGTACAACATATATAAATAGATAACAACTGTTTATTAATTCATAACGATAGTAATAGATTGATTACGATTATCTTATTTTAAATTTTTCTACATTTTGATTACAGTTTTTTGGCTATATAGCAAATCAAAAATGGCATTCTCACAGTCTGTAATAATTTAAATTTTCTCATCACATGAACAAAATCATTTAGACTGGATCGGCACAGGTTGCATTAGATATGCATGGGCATTTTGGCATGGGACAAATACTGGTGACCTTGCGATTGTGGACCTGGGAGCACAACCACTACACTATCGACCTGTGTCACAGGATTTTTGGTAGTGCATAAAAAGTTCGCCATAATCACATGGTGGGAACATTTCATGACTACATAGATTGTAATGGTTTATTGTATAATCATTACCTATTTTCTATTAATAATGTATAATAACTATATCAGGCATAGAGTGGGAAGAATGTAATTGTATAAATATAGCAATTATTTAATAAAGTGGAATAAGGAGAAATGAAAGCTAACATATAACATAACGATGAACCAGTAGTTGACTAATGAAATATCATCCATTCCAATAATTATACTTTTCTTAATTTTGTACTATCATTAAACCCAAATCCCCTAATGAAGCATTCATCCTGCATAACCTATGCAATACTCAAAGCTAATCTGCACAAGCCCAATCATTGCTCTCCCAATTTCGAGCTTTACATTTTGGTGCTGATTGTGTGGATGGATGTTTTCCCATATCTTCATAGCGAAATTCTTCTAAAAAGTCTAAAATTTTGCTTGGTCGATGTTTCAAAGGATAGAAAAGAGCCTTGCAAAGATTACAAGAAAGAAGCTTGCCTTGCTAATAGGACCCTGAAATATGCATAGATAGGTTAGGTATGAGTTTGCTTATTTTTGAGGTTTTTTATGCAAATCTTTTCTATTTATAGGGGACGTTTAAAGCGGGGCAACTCATATTTCTTAATAATTTTCTCGGTTAACTTTAGGGTTAGGGTCATCTTATATTAGGGTTAGGCTGGGTTTTAGATAGTTATATATAAGCAAAATTGCCTTCCTAATATTTTTACTTAACCTACCTGAGGTAGGTTTAGACTGCCGTTTTTGTATTTTTTTAGGTTTTTCGTTTTTTGCTTCGCCGGCGATCATCAAAATTCTGTAATTTGATTGGCTGTGATCACGTGAATTTGCCCCCGCTTTAGACGACCCCTATTTATAGTAATATTTTGCTTATTTTTGAAGTTTTTTTGCAATCTTTTCTTTTTAGTAACCCTATAATAACCTGATCTATCTATGTATATTTTGGGGTCCTTGCTAATATTAACATTTGATCAGAATGCCTGTGTGAAAAGAGAAAAAAGTCAGCTCATGTATAGTAATATGACTTCGTAGGAAGTACATTCTGATTGTAAAGCCCAAAAAGACATAGCCTGGTGAAGATAATTATGTTGGAAGATCGCTAAAGGTCAAAGCTGAATTTCCTAAAAATTAGAAATGGAATGTTAATTTTGAGGAACCAGTAAGTCGTGCAAATAGCCTGGTACCAGCATGTAAATAGATACTATACCAGATGAAGAGATGTTATAGAAAGAATAATTGGAAGAGAATTAATTTGTGATTCACCTATAGATAATAGAATCATATATGTAATATATAGTAAAAAGTGGGGATAAGTAAAAATAAGTTTTTTAGTAAATGTTGGAATCTGGCTGTTCCTCCTTCTAAAGTTTTTTCTGTCAAGTAAATTTTTAATATGCATCTAATAAAAGTTGTCGAGCTAATTTTTCTGATTCCAATAGTAGTAAAATTATTAAAATTGATACAATATAGCATGAGATATAAGCATTTTAATCTTCACAACTATATATTTTTTTTTTGTTTATTTAAAGAAAAAACATATAGTTGTGAAGATTAAAATGCTTATTTCTCATGATATACTAGATTAATTTTAATGGTTTTACTACTATTAGAATTAGAAAAATTAGCTTACAATGTTTATTAGATAACCATTAAAGGTTTAATTGATCGAAAAAACTTTTAGAAAGAGGAACAGCCAGATTTTCATATTTAGGGGTCATCTAAAGTCGTGTCCATCACATGATATAGAGCCAATAGGATTGTTTATTTTGATCGACACGGATCAGCCTGAAGAGACAAAAACAGCGAAAAAAAGCAAAAGTCGCAAAAATACAAGGAACAACAGTCTAAACCCATTTTGGTGCATTAATAAAAAATGTCGGGAGGACAATTTTACTATAAAACATGTCCTGACCCTAACCCCAAACTAACCCTTACCCTAACTTTAATTAAAAAATCAAAAATACGTGACTGGACACGGCTTTAGACGTCCCCATATTTAGTAAATTAATATAGTAATTTGCCCCAAAATTTATTATATAGTTCCTACTAATTATAGGTAAATTACGAATTAAGGTTTTCTCATACCATCAATCGGATATGTAAATTGGAAAACAGGTTATGCCAAGTTAATATATAAATTAGATAATATAGTGATCAAAAAAAAACTTATACTTAGAATCATAAAAGTGTAAGTGATGGAAGTAAGGCAAGAGTGAAAAAAAAGATGGTTGTGATAGTAGGTTGGATTATGGATTTAAAAGCTATATCAACTGGCATCTTCGAAAAGCTCTAAAAATTGATATCATAGTCAGATCTATTCAAGATCTATTCATATATGAACTTCTATCTTTAAAAAGAACTAATATAGTGCACTTTGAGAGTTGATAATCGCTTTGTTGGCCTATATAAAAGAAAGTAAAAAAAAATGGTTCAAACTAGAAAATGAATCTGACAAACCAAATGAATTTGAAGATGGAGCAAGAAGACTAAAAAGGTCATACAATAGTTTATAAGACCTCCAAGTATCTGTATAAGCCGTATAAAAAAAAAAAGAGAGAAAAAAAAAGAAGCAGATCCATTTGAGACCTAGCGATCTGAAGAATGTTCGAAATAACATGGTCCTTGCAGTGTGAGTTAGGCCTTCGCACTAGAGCCGAGCTTGGGCATCAAATTACAAGCTCTAGGATAGGGTAGGGCTAAAAATCGCAGGCCTTTTATTATATGAATAGGGCTTGGATACCAGCACTACTTGGCCTAGTGTAGCCCATTATAAATGCATATGACTATCTACTAATTAAAACTTATATTGACCGATAATCTTTTTTTTTTAGATTAAAACAAATGTTTAGTTGTACTAGTCATATTATTGATAATTATCGTACTTTATTAGATACAATACATTAACTGCACTAGTATGTCAGCGAAACTGGTTAGAGATAGCAACAAAATTTGGATAGGAATTATAATAACCAAAAGTTAATAGTTTATTAGATCTTAATTAGCAAACAATATATTCTAATAGTTTTTTTTATAACTTCAAAAATTCATAAAAACCATCGTCAAATAAAGTGAAAATGTCGAATAAAGTAAAAACATCGAATAAAGTGGAGATGTCAAATAAAGTGGAAACGTAAAGGGTGCGAGAAGGCAAAATCGGTTTCTCGCTTAATTTATCCCGAACGTGTAGATTTTGCTGATTGAACTACTGATAAAAAAAAATTACTTTCTAAATTAATTTCTCCTGTCGAATAAAGTAAAAACGTTGAATAAAGTAGAAATGTCAAATAAAGTGGAAATGTCAAATAAAATAGTAAAAAGTTTTTTTAAGTTATTTTTTACATTTTATACTATATATATTTATGGTATATGGCAGATTATGCATCAAACGAGCTTAATAATTTTTTTATCTTTTTATTTTTTTTATTTTTAATTTTTTTTTATATATTAATATTAGGCTCATGAGTACCTGCGGGCTTTAAGAACCAGACTGGGTATCAATTTTGGGGCCCTAGAGGAAGGGCTTGAAGATTAAGCCTGTTAATAAATGTGGCAGATCATAATGAAATCCAGATCAAAATGAAATAGGAGCCTTTTTTGTATAATAGTATATTATACTTGTGTAATAACCAACTCTATCACTTATGGTCACGTGACTAGCGTGGAAATCACGTGAATTTTACAATTTTTATCACGCTCGCGTTACACAACGTCCTGGATCACGTGACCACATCTACGTTATAACCCAATCAAATTATTAGGTTTTTATAATAAGTTGAACCAACTTTTGGTTCAAAAGTGACCTGAATCGGGTTCACTTTTGCGGTCCTGTGACTAGTGCAGGGGCCACGTGCCATGATTAGTGTAGAGGTCAAGTGACTTTAACAATTTTAGCCAGGGACACGGAAAAATACCATTTTGATTTGTAAAAAATTCATTAGTAAAAAAAATCCTTTTTATAGCGATATAAAATTTTACTCCTATTTTATCTATACAGTCAATTCTCCGCAAGTGCTCCTTTTTCTTCACAATAAAATAGATTGCTTTTAGAGTAATTATTATCATGCATCATAATTAGATCTCCTATAAGTGCACATTTTCCAGATGGAGAGCTCACTCTTTATAACTCTGCGACCTCCCACTACTCACCCATATTTCATATTTCTTGATATCTTCCGAACTTTTCTGAAAATTTCTGATGTTCCTAATTATCTTACCTGGCCCAAATTAAACATACACTGCTCTAAATTTTGCCCAAAAATTCGTTACTGTCAAAAATTCCATTTTATACCGTTTTGCACTAAAAATTCTGTTTTATTCATATCTATATATATATGAATTTTTCCGTGTCCCTGATTTTAGCGTCCTGGATCACGTGACCGCATCTACATTATAAACCAATCAATTTACTAGGTTTTTATAATAATTTGAACTAACTTTGGTTCAAAAGTAACCCGAATCGGGTTCACTTTTGTGGTCCCGTGACTAGTGTATGGGTCACGTGACCTTCTCTCAATTTTCTGTGTATATACGATATGAACCAAAGAATCGGGTTCTTTAACCAACTTTGGTTCAAAAGTAACCCGAATCAGGTTCTTTGAACTAGCTTACGGTTCAAAAGCAACCCGAATCAGGTTCTTTGAACCAGCTTACGGTTCAAAAGCAACCCGAATCAGGTTCTTTGAACCAGCTTTTGGTTCAAAAGTGACCATATCGGGTTCTTGAACCTACTTTTGGTTCAAAAGTGGCCAAATTGGGTTCTTTAAACCAACTTTTGGTTCAAAAGTGACCAAATCGGGATCTTTGAGCCAACTTTAACCAAATCGGGTTCTTCGAACCAACTTTTGGTTCAAAAGTGACCAAACGGGTTCTTTGAACCAACTTTTGGTTCAAAAGTGATCAAATGAACCAATTTGTGGTTCAAAAGTGATCAAATCGGGTTCTTTGAACCAACCTTTGGTATAAAAGTGACCAAATCGGGTTCTTTGAACCAACTTTTGGTTCAAAAGTGACCAAATCGGGTTCTTTGAACCAACTTTTGGTTCAAAAGTGATCAAATCGGGTTTTTTGAACCAACCTTTGGTACAAAAGTACTCTTAGAACCAACTTTTGGTTCAAAAGTAACCCAAATCGGGTTCTTGAATAGTGATGCCTGACGAAATGACGAAACTTGAAGAAACCATAAATTTCATCATTGACGAAACTTGACGAAACTTATGGTTTCGTCATTTCGTCAAGGCAAAATTAGTTTCGCCAGGCATCTATATTCTTGAACCAACTTTCAGTTCAAAGGTAACCTGTGGTTCTGGATCAGATTTTTTTGAACCAACTTTCTGCTTAAAAGTAACCTAAATCAGGTTTTGAACCAACTTTTATTCAAAAGTAACTTGAATCAGGTTCTTTGAACCAACTTTCAATTTAAAAATAACTCAAATCAGGGGTTTATAATCCAACTTTCGGTTTAAAAGTAATCAATTTTGGTTTAAAAGTAACCCAAATTAGGTTCTTTGAACCAACTTTTATTTCAAAAATAAACTGAATCAAGTTTTTTGAACTAATTTTTTGTTTAAGAGTAACCCAAATTGGGTACTTTGAACCAACTTTTGGCAGATAAATTTAAATATTTTATTTTTTTATTATATAAACCAATTTCTACTTATAATTGAAAAAGAATTTTTAATTAAATTTATAAATTTTAGTTATCTTTTTTTAAAAAAATTAATTTTTATAACTTTTGATTTTGATAATTATACTTTTGCAAATTATTTTAATCATTTAGCAAAGATGTATTATAAGATCAAATTTAATAATTTTTTTGTTTAGATTCTATAATTTTGTAGAATTTAAATAGAAAACATTTATTGAATTTAGTCTTGTGGTTAATAAAATATCTTCTTTAAAAGTTTAAAAGAAATTTAAAATATTTATCATAATATAAGCTGTAATAAAATTTTTTCTAAACTTTAAATGAAGATATCTTAGCAACTATAAAACCAAATTTAATGAACATTTTTTATGATTTTATAGAATTCAAATAAAAAATCATTGAATTTGGTTCTGCAATAATATTTTTTTATTCAAAATTTAAAAAATTTTGGTATAGTTGTTTTAATAGATAATTTAATTTTTTTAATTTTTAGTAAAGATATTTTAGTAACTACAAAACCAAAATTAATAAACTTTTTTTATTTAAATTCTATGTTTTATAGAATTTAAACAAAAACAATTATAAAATTTGGTCTTGTAGTTGCTAATATATTTTTATTAAAGTTTAAAAAAATTTTGTCATAGTTTGTTTTAATAAATAAATTAAACTTTGAGTAAAGACATCTTAGTATCCATAAGACCAAATTTAATATTTTTTTAAGTTTTAAATTCAAATAAAAAAGTTTGTCAAATTTAGTTTTATAATTACTAAAATATTTTTTTGCTCAAATTTAAAAAAATTTTAATTTGTAAAAAGTTATAATTATTAAAATTAAAAGGAATTTCATTTAAAATATTTTTTTTAAAAAAATAAATAAGTTTACTATTAAAAGTTAGATTAAAATAATATTAAAATAAAAATTGTATTATGAATATTTCTAATTTACACTACAGGTGATTATCACCTGTAGTCAATTTGCCAATTAAAATTCAGGATCAGGTGTAACATGTAAATCAATTTTTGTATAACAAAAACAAAGAAATTTTTAAAAAATTGCCAAAATTGCTTCTAACCTAAAAACTTGCCTATAAAACTACTTTTTTTATGCACTAAATTTTACTATACAAAGCACTTTTCTAATTCCTAACCCTTACCCTAACCTTAACATTAAAAAGGTTTGTTTTTTGTTTTGATAAAATGATTTATTTTTATTTATGTATTGTAGATCACAGGTAATAATCACCTGTAGTTACATTAGTTATTTTCTTGTATTATATACCAAAAACATTTACTTAGAAATATAAAGTTAGTTTCTATAATAAAATTTTTGTTATTTAAAGATTCTTTGTTTTTTCTTAATTTTTCTTTAGTTTTGTAATACAAAATTTTAAAATCTAATTGGCTCTACATATTATAAGGTGAAATTACTCTAGACACAAATTAGAATAGTTTAAAAATTAATATTATTACTTTTATAGAATTATATATATGGGCTAGGTGCTCAAAAAAAAATCAAAATTGACAAAAAAAAAGATTTTCAAAAAATCAATTTTTATATTATAAATTTTCTAATAAAAATACAAACTTTAAAGAATTATATAACAAAATTTTATTAATACAGCTACTTTTGTATCTTAAGTGAAATATGATTGTAATTGTATTTTAAATTAATTTATATAAAAAATACCTTTTGAAAAAAATTGTTAACTTTGTTGCATTTAGCCTATATATATAAAAATTATAATTTAATAAAATACAGACAATAGTAAATTAGAATATGTATTTATAGATGCTAAAAACTTTTATTTAATAGTATAAAGTTAGTTTTCTACTAATTATATTACAAAATTTTTGATAAACTCAAATTAATTTAAACAAAATAAATACTATATAATTATTTTATTGCAAAAACTCTATATTATAAACTTTAAAAAAAATTTTATTAAAATTAATTAAATAAGTACTATACAAAAATCTTTTTAATTAAAATTTAAAAATAATTTTTATAATTATAGCTTTAATTTGCTACTATTATATATAACCAAATAAAAGCTATTAAAATATTAAAAAATAAAGTTTTTTGAATTTAAAAGAAGAGTAAAGTTATTTGTCACATAAGTGACAACGGCTTATGTATCACTGAGCCAATCAGATTTCAGGATCTCAAGTAACGTAACACAATCAAGAAATTCAAAACAAACGTTCGTTTTATCAAAAAACAACAAAAATCACTTATTACTCAAAATCTGCATAGGAAACCACTTTCCGTGCTCTAACAAAATGTTTCCTTAAGTGATTTTACTATATACCCCAAACTCTAACCCTAAACCTAAGTGCTCACCCTAACCCTAAACTAACAAAAACTAAACTTTATCAATGCAGAGATGATATACCCATGATACTATCACGTGCGTGATTTTTAACTTTTTCCTAAAAGAATTATAGCTTTTATTTAAGTTCAATTTTATTATTAAAACAAAATAGACTTCTTTAAATTTTTGGATTTAAAATTATATAGGCATAAAAATATGGTATTTTATTAAAAGTCCAGTAGAATTTTCTAAAAATAAAAGATACTTTAATAAGAGCTAAAATTTTGTACTTTAAAAAACCCATCTTTTTACTATATAATTTTGAAAAATTGGATTCCATATTACTATTAAAACTATATAAATACTTATTCCAACCTTTTGTTCTGTTCTTATGTGAATTGCTAATAAATATTTAAAATAGCTATTTTAAATATTTAAAATAACTATTTTAAATATTTAAAATAACTATTTTATATATTTAAAGCAACTACTTTAAATAATATTAAATTGCTATATACAAGATCTACCCAAATATTAAACTTTTTATTACTAGACCCAGGTTAGAGATACTATTTTTTGTTGTAATAAAATACTAATTTTATTTGTACAAATAATAATTTTGCAAACATTTTGTAATTTGACCAGAATTATATAAACTAGCCAGTATTACAGTTGTAAATTCTAGCCAAGATTAATGTTAGCCATTACAGTCAACCCCCTCTATAGTCACCTCCTCTATAGTCACAAACTCTATATAATCACAATTTTATTTTTACCAACCTTTTTTCTATTAATTATACCTCTATATAGGCACAATCGGCTTATAGTCACTATCACATTTTTTTGTCAACTGATTATATAATGCCTATATAAAATTACCCTCTATAAAAGCACACAATAAATAAAAATAAATTAGTGAATTAACTCGATTATATTATACTCAATCATTGATCGATTTAGGAGCAAAATTAATAGGCTCGAGCAACAATAGGTCAATCAATGATTGATGATGCTGATTGATCAAATAAGTATTATATTGATCGATTATAAAATTTTTAATATGATTTCACCTGGAATATTATTTAATTTCTAATCTAAATGTCTAACATAGTATTTCATATGGCCGAAAATTTTTGATAAAAAATGTTGTATCGGGGGCATCGTGTTAGTTTCTTATCGGGTCACATTATGCAGATAAAATTTTTTTAATACTATCTAGTTCATTAAATGGAATTTATTATTATAAATATTTTTAATTTATTATTTAATACATATTTAATTCATATAACATAATTATTAACGCCTATATATACGTTCGTAGACCTTTGGCCTGCGAACTTCGATTTTAACTAATCAAATCCCAGCAAAAGTACATTATTAGAAGACGAGTTATGCATCGCATGAACCTAACCTTAACTACGACGCATCACCTTATATATAACAACCGAATTATACCACACCAATTAACATGAAATTACGAAACCATCATACTAATACAGTGCACCAACAACGATACTATAATAATTCCAAGACGACGAAATTACACTGCAGCAAAATAGACAACAAAATTTTCACTAGTAACTGCACGTATGATACTAAAAGATAAAGTAACATGAGACTTTGAAGACAGTAAAAGGATGAACAACCAAACATGGCGAAATTCCAGTTGCCATAATACTTAAACCTATAGTAAAATTACAACTACTGAAATTCACAACAAAATCACAACCACTAACGATGACCATCGATACTGAAAGCCCGGCGAAATCGAAATCACAAACAACGACCAAAAGCCCCAGCGAAATCTCAACACCAATGACGACCAAAAGTCTTGACGAAATCACAACCATCAAAGCTAAACTTCTATTAAGACACGACTTTCACGACGACTTCTGTGACAGCTCCGATGATGACTTTAAAGATGACAGCTCCCTTCAACAACACCATTAACTGTTAAATAAAAAAATAAAAGGTTAGTATTAGAACATATGTACAGTATACTACTATAAAATAAAAAAAAAAAGATCGATTATCATGATGATCATTGATCGTTTAATATCTTAGTAATAAATTAAAAAATAATACAAAACTTGAACCTCGAGTTCTGTTTATTTATTTCTATTGGTCTTTTACATTTTACCAAAAATTGACCCCATACTATAGACCCGGGTCTAATTCATAGGGGGTTTGATATGTGGGGGTCGTTTATATGGCAGTTTACAGTGCTTCCGCTCCTCCAACACAAATACTTTCCTGCTATCACCTTATTAAAAACCTTTCCCTACAGCTATTCTCAATACATTAGTTATTTTGCAGTGTATTTACTGTAATTATAGATAAAAAAATAATTAAATTAAATCACATATAAAGATTGTAACTCAACAATTTACATTATACTTACCGTAGTAAATTTTGATATACTGTACAAACTTTACATTATGTGATCTTAAAATTTTGATTGACTGTCGAAATATTTGTATTTTTAAATTATAACGTTAAAAAATTTTTTAATTTATTTTTGCGGATTACTGTATAAGTATACTGTACACTTATATACCTGGGTATAAATCAAGCAAAATACAAAATTAAGCATTTCTTAAAAATCGATTTTTAATAAAAACCACTATATAGTCACTTTTTATATTTGTAATATAATTGTGACTATATAGAGGTAACCTTTATTTAGTCACACCTCTTTATAATCACAGTTTTTTGTATCCCGAAGGTGTGATTATAGAGGGTGTTGACTGTATTATAATAAACAAGAGTTCTAAATTTTAGCTAAAAATTATAATTTTTATAAATCAATTTTATGATTTTTCTGCAAAATTCTATAAATACAAAAATTATTATTTCTAATCTAAATTTATAATATAAAATAAAGTTTTGGTAAAGTGTGAAAAACCCAGGATATACAAATAGAAAAACATTAATAAAATAGAATAAACTTCTATTTATTAAATTTACATCTTTACAAAAAACTTATGGGTCTATTACAAGTAAGATTTTACAATTAATTTGATTTTCAAATATTTAAATCAAATATTTGATCAAATTCAAATTCAAATTTGATTTTAATTTAATTTAAATACAACCAAATTTGATTTTTTTTTTTTTTTTGAGTATTAAGGTGAGATTTTGTCTCTATCTTTATTAATAATTTGTGTAAGATTCCTCAAGGGGTTTCTTGAAAATACAAATAGAATAATTGTATACAAATTATATTACAAGAGCTGAAACTTAGACTATAAATAGCTATAGACTATAAATAGCTATACTATCTAATTTATCTGCAACCTAAACCTACTAGAGTGGTTAAAGCTTATCTAGATTTGGATATGAAGTATAGAGTTAGTATTGGTACTGTATTTGATCCATTGGTAGAACCAGGTATCAATTTTTTTGAGAGCATGTCCTAGGGGTGAACATGAATTAGTATCTTCATCGTGTAATTGGCCAGGGAGGCCACATACACAGCTATAGGTATAGTTAATTCTAGTACGGCTTGATGTCAAAGTATAGGAATTTGAAAAAGTGATAGGTAAATTTGGTATTGATGTAGAGATCTGTAAATTTTTCCATTGTGAAAGTACTATACAGTATGGTTTCCAAAGTTGATCATAAATATTTTGAAAGATATTAAGTAGAATTTTTATAGTAATATTGGAAGCAGTTTTGTAAGAGGTGTATCGGAATATAGTATTAATTAGTGGAATTGGGATGAAGACTTGAATAGTAGTAGAAAAGGAGAGTGCATTAAAAGGAGAGTGCCATGTAGGGTTTAGGCAGTTGTGATTAGAAAGGTCTGCGCGAAGCTGTTGGATTTGAAGAGCAGTTAAGTCTGGAAGTTCAGAGAAAGAGAATTGTGTAATAATATTTTGAATTATTTGAGTAATATTGTTATGGTATGTACAATAAAGCCAGTGGAACTGATTTTCTGGTTTTTTTTAGGAAATACATGTTATGTGTCTAGAGTATTTAGAGTTGAGTGAATTAGTATAGGGTAAGGTAGGAAGTATATGAAGTAAGTTTTTAATTCAGAATGATTTAGAGTGACAAAGTTGAAAATTGGTATAATTATATGAACACTTGTGGTTGTTATTTAAAAAAAGTCATGTAGCATTCCAGTCAATCTGGTTTGCTATAGGAATAATGTGTTGAACTCTATTCTGTGAAGACCACATTGCTACAATATGTGCATTGCAGATATTTTTTATACAGTGGCAAATTGGTTGTTCAATATTAAACTGTTTATATCGGAAAAAGAAAGATGGATTGTAAATATTGTTAGGCAGGAATTCCAAAAGAGTATATTTTGTATTTTTTTTTGCAAGTTTGTCAACATAGTTGTTGAGTTCATTATCTCTATGTGCAGGAACTTTGTGTAATGTAATTGTGTAAGAGTATGACTGAATAAGGTTAAGAAGAGTATGCCAAATAGGCCAGTAGTTGTATGAGTAAATTTTATTAGGGTTGTACTTGGAGTATGAAAGGGATTTGTATTTAGATATAATAGATTGGGAGTCAGTATATATATGGATAGTACTATTGCGAGGGCATGTACAGATAGCTGATAGAATTGCAACTAGTTCAGCTTTGTATGATGATGGCCAATCTTGAATTTGTGCAGAAAATTAATGTATAACTTGGTTATTAAAGACCTAGATCCAGGCAATACCCATTGAGCATTGTGAGTTACTGAGGTCAGTAACAGATCCATCAGTATAGAATGAAAATTCTGAAAGATTAGAGTTGGCGGATGCTATTGTTTGTAAATTGTTTGCTGTATTGCTAGAGGAAAATATACTGTTTATAGCTGTTAGAGGTATTAATATATAAGGTAGAGAAGGAATAGATAGAGAGTGGTGTGATGCTATGGAAAATATTAAATCAAGATAGTTGGCATTGAGTTTAAGCTTTGATGTTTGTGTATAGATTTTTCTGCTAAGAAACTTGGTAGATAATGTTGCAGAAATATCAATTGTACATAGGTTTTGGATTCTGTTAGAGTTGAGTGAGCAGCCCATACAGGGATAGCAAAAAATATCAGGTAATGGATATAGTGAGGTATTAGTTTCATCAATTTCTGAAGTCCAGTGTGTAATAGATATAGTATTCATTTGTTGATCAAAGCGTCGTGCTTTTCCAACAATAATACTGTTATCTTTATATGTTATTAGCCAAGGTTTGGGAAGTGTCCAGTAATAAAAGAAAGGGAGTTAGCAGAGGATAGCTGAAATGTTGAAGAGAGTTGTCTGGTATTATGATTAGCAATAATAATATTTTCTAGTGCAGTAAACCATCCTGGTGTTCTGCCAGGTATAAGAGAACCAATTCTTGGAGAAATATGGTTCCATGCTAGTAGTGTAGTATTGTCAAAGGATGTAAGTTGTTCAAGGAACATAATATGTTTAGAGCATATTTGATGTTTGAATGTTGGGTAAAGAGGATGGGAATTGAGGATTTTCTCAAGTAGAGTATATGGAAGGTTAATAGTATAGGGTTGTAGTATATCTGTATGTGAATGAATTATAGAGTCTAGGTGTCTTAATAGTAGAATGATTTTAAAGGTAGTAGTGTTTTTATTTATTCCATCAATTACAGGATTAGGATGTGCAAGTATATTAGTTGGAGACCACAGATTGTTTTGTAATTGTTGTAATCTAATATGGGTGCTAATTTCCAGTAATTCTTTGTTGTTCAAACAGAGAATAAAGTTAGAAATATGGTATTGTAGTTGGATATCCCAAATATTTTTAATCCCGTAGATATTATGGTTAAGTAGTGTACCATTGGGAGTAGTTTTGGCAAGTTTAGCTTTGTGTTTGGCAATAGTGAGGTATTTGCAAGGATTTTGTTACAGGTAGATTGTGGTAAAACAATGTTATGAATTCTATATTCAAGTATAGGTATAATTACTGTATTAATGATATAGCTAGCTTGCTTATCAGTAATCATTTTTGTGTTGAGAGTATTAATGATTTCATATATTTCCTATATAATTATTTTAGTTTGGGGGTATGATTTTGGGTTTGTAAAAAACCAGCAGCCAAGAAATTTGAAGGGAGTATGCAAAGGTTGGGTTTGGATAGAGGAATTGAGAAATGTAATTGAGGGCAGATGGTTGGTATTGGGGATTAATATTGATTTGTGAGGGTTAACTTTAATATTTGCCATTTGGTAGAATGATGAAGCTGTTTGTAAAATTTGTTGGAGCTGTCTAAAGGATTGTGCAACCCATAAGGTGTCATCCATATATGCCAAAACTGAAGTAGAAACTTCAGTTTTGTCAAATATTGGGAGTGCAATATAGTTGTCCAAGTAGTAGTGCTTGTATAGCCAGAATATATATTAAAAATTTTGTTAATTAAGGGGTTGTAGTAAATATGCCAGAGTAATGGAGTTATTGTTTCCCCTTGGTCAATTCCATCTTGTACTTTGTAAGGTTGTGTAAGGCCAAAATTGGTAATAACACGATTTGATCGATCAGTAAGTAAATTGGTGATAATGTTAATAAGTGGTAGGGGCATGTTTAGACGATAGAGTGCTTTTTCAAGTAGAGTAAAATTAACAGAGTCATAGGCTTTACTCATATCCTGAAAAAGAAGCCATATTTCTTTGTGATTGCAGTTAGCATTCTCAATAAAATTATTGAGTATATGGATAGGAATATTAGTGCTATTGCCGGTAAAGCAACATAATTATGTGGATTAAAAATATTATAAGATGAAAAGATGTGATTAAGGCGGTTAGTAAGAATTTTGGTATATAATTTTTTAATATGTTTAATCAAGCTAATTGGGCATATATTATTGAGATTTCCATCAAATGTAGATTTTTTTGAGATAGGAAAAATACGGCTATCTTTCCATTGTTTTGGAATTTGTTGTAGAGTAATACATTAGTTAAAAAGAGCTGTAATTGCAGTAATTGTTTGAGTACCACAATGTTTAAGCATTTCATAGCTAATGCCTGAAGGACCACAGGCCTTATTATTAGCAAATTGATTAATAGTGTTTGTAACTTCTTCTATAGAGATTTCAGAAAGAGCAGTATTATACCAAGATGATAAAATGTTTGAAGAAGGATTGTATTCTGATTCCCATTCAGTTTCAAAAATTCTTTGATTATGTGGTTGATGGGAAGTCCATAGGCAAAAGAGCAATTGAATATCTTGTTTAATGAGTAGTGGGTCAGTAATAATGTTTGTTTTCTGTTTTGATATTATCGAAGTGTACAGAGTCTGTATGTCTATTAAGTATACTATTAATCATTTTAGTAGGTTGAGTAAGAATTTTTCCACATCTAGCATTGATAGCAGAATTGATATGGTGTCGAATATATTGTGAATTTTCAAGATTTCTAGCATTGTATAAAGTTTCCAGGCTACTTTAGTTTGCTAAAGCCATTGGAGAAGGTTTTGGCTATATAGAGGAAGTTGGGGAATATTAAATTCATGCTTGGTATTGATATATTGAATTTGTGAATATATTTTAGGAGATAAAGAACAGTGATGAGAAAGTGCATATTTTGTTTGTTTTATAATATTTCCAAGATTTTGGAGGTCTTTGTGGAGGTCTGTAGCCTTAGAAGAAAAGGTGTGATGAAAGTTACAGACTGAAAATTTTTTGTTAGGTATTATTTGAAGAGCAGTTGTAATAATACTAGTTTGAATTTTGTACCAAGTGCATTCTAATGATTCAGTTGTATAGTCGGTAAGTGGAGTATTAAGAGATAGGATTTTGTTTTGAGAAAGAGAGAAGAATTCATTCCACATGTCTTGGTTCATAGCTTTGTAATTAAATACTCTACATTTGCATCAGGTTTTATGTTGAAGTTTAGATAATAAAGCAAAAGGGAATATCCAGTTAGAGATCAGAATAAGGTAGTCACTATGTGTAGATAATATAGGCTCCTGAAGGGTGAAGTCAATAAGAAATGGGATAATAGAGTCATATACCCAGATGTAGTCAATACGGCTATGAAGATTATTATGTTGCCAGGTGTATTGGAGCTTGTTAGTATGATCAGCAAGATCATCATATTGTTGTTATGGAGAAAGGATAGTAGTTTAGATTTGGATGCTAATGTAGTATTAGAGGTATTGAAATCACCAAGAATAATAGGGTGAAGGTTATTGGATAGTGCTTATTGGATCCATGATATTACTTTATCTTGAGTTTTATTGCGATATTGTTTGTTTGTAGAAGAGATATAAACAGAAATAATTCTAAATTTGAAGTCATGCTTGAAGAAAAAATTAATTGCAACTGCTCCTCCAGGGTGGGTGATAACATTGTGAATATGAGATTTGAGTAAATTGTTAATCATCAATCCAGTACCTTCTGCAGAATTATCTAAGCTAGACAAAAGTATGTAAATTGTAAAGTATTAAAGAATTTTTAGATTTGAAAGATGAGATTTTTGTTTCAGTTATACTGATAATATTTAGATTGTTTTCAAGACAAAATTCTTCCCAGAGCTGTTTTTTAATTGAATTATTATAGCCTTGTACATTATGTGTTGCAATATTGAGTTTTAATGTTGAGTAGTCATTAGATATTGGAGATGTAGTAGATGATATATCAGGCAATTCAGGTGTTGAACTAGAATTAATAAAGTTATTGCTAGAGCTGGAAGGCATATTAGATTTAATTGGTAAATTATTGTAAGTGAAGTAAGGTTTTTCAGAGTCAGGAATTGAGATATATTCAGGTTCAAGTGTTATAGTTTGATTTGGTATATGAGAACTGGTAAATGATTTGGGTTTGAGTTTGTAAAAACAATGTAAATCATCAAAAGGTGAGAAAAAGTGGCCTGGTATAAAGTTCTCATAAGGTAAATAAATGTGTGCCTCCATAAAATAGTGACTAATTTGGGGATGAGGTTTTATAGAAATCCTAATATACTGGTTGGAGTAGTACATTGGATAGTTCTCTTGTATATATTCTAAAAATGAACCTACAGTTTGTGGTGAAGGAAGAGTTTGTAGTCTGTGATGATAAAGGAATTTATTATAGCATGCTAGTGGATCATATATTTCAGAAGTTTCTGAGTATAAATTTGTAGAAGTATCTTCTGGCAAAGAATTTGTATATAATTTAGTATTAGTGTTTTCATTGTCATCTGGTAGCAATTCATCATTAGGATAGGTAGCAGTTAGTAGTGAAAAGGTATTGGAAGAGAGTTGTACTTCAGAAGGAGATTAAGATATGGTATCTGAAGTATTGTTAAAATCTTCTATAGAGGCTCTCGCCATTTTAAGCTTGGTTCTCACAGCTGTGCAGAATACCATGGCCTGCCCTGTACATTGGGTCTGGCTGTCATAAACCTGGTCCTCCGCATAAATAGGCTTTTCTGCCCACCTACTTACATCATTCTCCTCTGAATATGGCCCACAAAAAGTGGAGGTCATTTTAATTTCAAAGGCGGCAGCTGCTTCTATGTTCTCTACAGAAGAATTTAGTGAAAAGATTGATGGGATTCTTGGAGTTGTTTTGAAGTGGAGTTTTTTATATTTGATAATGGGTTATAGAAAAGAGTATTTGTGAAGTTTGGTTTAATGATATTGTAGTGGTTAATAATAAGTTGCTCTGCATGTAGTAAATGGTTTTTTGTAAATTGAGTCCGAATTTGGGCAAAGGTTTGTCTGGGTTTTTGAGAAGTTCAAAGTAGGAGATAACCCTACCAATAAATGAAGGGTCTGTGGTTTGTTTAAGGAGTTTGCATATAGATTCATCATAAGAAAGGTTGTATATATTATCATTTTTAGCTGCAGCTTTAAGATATTCATTAAAGTATGAATAAAAGTAAAATGCATTCCGTTTGATATTTACAACCAAATTTGATTTAATTTGATAAATATTTAATTTAATTTAAAAATTACTATTAAAAATTTAAATTTAAATCAAATTCAAATTCAAATATTTTGAAATAAATCAAATTCAAATCAGAGTTAATTTGATTTAATCAAATTCAAATTAATCTAATATTTAATTTGATTTGAATTTAAAAACACTTCATTACAGATTTTAAAATTAGTGAAATAAAATAAATCTAGATTTTGTATATAGTAGTTTATAGTAGCTATTTAAATAATTTTTAAATAGTTATTTTAGATATTAAAAGATATTTTAAATATTTAAATTAGTAAGAGATCTTCCATAACGCTACCTACCGATCACTTGTACCAACAAATATGCTAACACTTCAGAAGTAAAGTTCAAAGAAACAGTAGAAAAACCAATGATACATGCTAACAGGCAGCTGCTATTTAGGGATACAGTTAACTGAGTATCCGCTAATAGCTTCAGAGTTTGTCACTTACCACCAAAGTGGCACTTGTCGTTTAGAGGTAAAGTTCATAAGACTACCTGCTGACAAGCTTAAAGTTTATCACTCATTATAGCGCAAAGAGAAGTCCTTGGCGGCCCTCTGATGGATACTGGACTATACGGGAAGAGCTACTGTCTTTACTATTGCTACAAGTGAATTTTTGGTATCGACAGTTTGTAAAGAATTTTCAAAAAGTGGGCTTTTTGGCATACCCCCTCCAAAAGATCTGCAGTGTTTACTGCTCCCAAAAAGAAAAGACACCTACCATATTGGATACAATCGTCATGAGTGGCTTGGAAACAAGTAACATGAAAAGACGTGCGAGACTTATGGAGAAACCACTGGAAGAAGATTCTAGAAGCTTTATATCAAGCAGTCCAGACTATATGACTGCTTTTCGTTTAATATACTGTGCCCTGGGCCAGTTAGTCAGGACAAAGTTATCAATATTAACAATTTTTATTATAAAAGTCTGAGAAATTATTATATAGTAACTTTGTTCAGCTAACAATAGGCCTCGGGTAAAGATTGTTGGTAGCGGAAGGCCATCATGAAGCCCGAGTTTTATATCTTTAATAGTTGTAATATATTATTTCTCTTCTTCTGCATGTAAATATTATAAAACTAATAAATAAGATAACACTAGTCGAAATTTTTTAATATGATAGGCCGATATTGAGAAGATTATAGGCAATATGTAACAAACCAAACATTATAAAATCGGGTAAAAGATATTCGGCTAATTAATATAACCATATAAATGTCTGCCATCCAATATCTTGTTGACATATTAATTTTTTAAAATATAAACCAAAAAAGGCCGATATTATTAAGATTGATATAACAACTAAATATCGGCTTACGATATAAACTGATATTCTAATGAACAACTACATTATAAGAAGATATAATACTGAGTAGTTAAACTGCTAATTATAATCAAAATTTATGCCGATATTTTATTATTTTACGTTGATATATAACGATAAATTAGTGATATTATATACTTCTTAATGATATATTACCGATTCTATTAATTTATTTTTTTAAACTAAATTTAAGCCGATATTTGGTTGATTGATTTATTTTTCTATTTTCGTTTTCTGATATATTTCTGATTATACACATTAATAGAAGATATTTTACTGATTTTATTAATTATCTCTATTAATCTTTAATTTAGACAGATGGGCAATGATATATAACGATATTTTTATGATATTATATATTATGCAAAGATATTTAACAGATTCTATTAATTTATTTTTTTAAACTAAATTTAAGCCGATATTTGGTTGATTGATTTATTTTTCTATTTTCGTTTTCTGATATATTTCTGATTATACACATTAATAGAAGATATTTTACTGATTTTATTAATCATCTCTATTAATCTTTAATTTAGACAGATGGGCAATGATATATAACGATATTTTTATGATATTATATATTATGCAAAGATATTTAACAGATTCTATTAATTTATTTTTTTAAACTAAATTTAAGCCGATATTTGGTTGATTGATTTATTTTTCTATTTTCGTTTTCTGATATATTTCTGATTATACACATTAATAGAAGATATTTTACTGATTTTATTAATTATCTCTATTAATCTTTAATTTAGACAGATGGGCAATGATATATAACGATATTTTTATGATATTATATATTATGCAAAGATATTTAACAGATTCTATTAATTTATTTTTTTAAACTAAATTTAAGCCGATATTTGGTTGATTGATTTATTTTTCTATTTTCGTTTTCTGATATATTTCTGATTATACACATTAATAGAAGATATTTTACTGATTTTATTAATTATCTCTATTAATCTTTAATTTAGACAGATGGGCAATGATATATAACGATATTTTTATGATATTATATATTATGCAAAGATATTTAACAGATTCTATTAATTTATTTTTTTAAACTAAATTTAAGCCGATATTTGGTTGATTGATTTATTTTTCTATTTTCGTTTTCTGATATATTTCTGATTATACACATTAATAGAAGATATTTTACTGATTTTATTAATTATCTCTATTAATCTTTAATTTAGACAGATGGGCAATGATATATAACGATATTTTTATGATATTATATATTATGCAAAGATATTTAACAGATTCTATTAATTTATTTTTTTAAACTAAATTTAAGCCGATATTTGGTTGATTGATTTATTTTTCTATTTTCGTTTTCTGATATATTTCTGATTATACATATTAATAGAAGATATTTTACTGATTTTAGTAATCGACCAGTTTATAAAAATAGGACGTAATTCGGTTATTTACTCATAATAAATTATTTTGATAATATATGATTTATACAAATATTTATTAATAATATGTTATATATTTATTAATTATATATTAATCAATAAACTATCGGTCTAATTATATATTAAATCGTTTATTTGTAGGAATTACTACTAATATTTTTTGTACATTATTACCAGATTGAAATCTATACGAAGAAGAGATAAATCGTCCTAATATCCTCTGTATGGGAAGTATACAATCTCTTGCTTCTTCATAAAATTTTTCTCGCCAAATTTCTATATCACAACGTGTATCATTATTCGACTGTAATGATAAGAAAAATCGTTTTGAGGAATGTGGCATATACCATCGGACATAAGCTAGATGGTGCGTTTCATTATTAAATTTATGTTGAAAAAAGTATTGTATTTGTCCAGGATATATATCTTGAGAATTGTCACGATAAGCAAGGAACTTTGCTCTAATATATGATCGACTTCTATATCTAACGGCATTCTTCGATCCATATATTTCTGCTCCTATTTTTAATCTTCCAAATTGTGTAATTACTCGATCGATTGATGGTGCCATCATATCATCTGGATCGAAATTATATAGTGTAGAATAATATTCTCCTAAAATTTGATAAATATTATCGGGAAGATTTACATTCTCGTTTCTTGGTCTAAGCATTTCTCCAGGATATCTTTCTGTTCCCATGATATCACTACCAATAGTTATTTTATCTGCCATATCCAGATATGCTATTAAATCCTCACTTTCAAAATTTTCTGTCATCTTCAAACTTCCACGCACTTTTTTATCTAAAAGTGGAAGAATTTTGTCAAATAGTAATTCAGTTTCGTCATTATTGACCGAATTTATTCTATATTCTACTTGCGCATTTTTCATTAAAATGCGCATAAGTTCAGGTTCAATGGATCGATTACTAGTTGGATAAGATCCTAACAAACCATTCATCCTTTCGAAAGAATAGCACCAATATGCATATGGCGGACCATAATCTAGGCAACATTGTTTAATGTGAAGCGACAAGTGAATATTGGATGTTATCAGATGTGGGCCATAATTTTGTTGAATTAACTTTGCCATGTTTATTAGCCGATTATGTGCTTCGTCTATGTCACTTTGCCTGACTATTCGGCTTACTAATGAATTGCATGCACAGACAAAATTAAAAATAATTTCTTTATCTCCATGTGATAGCAAATCCCACATGCACGGTATAGCATACACTTGATAAAATATTCTCCACTGATCTGCAGTAAATCGACTAAATCCTTCTGCTCCACGTGCGACTTTTGATGGAATACGACCTATATCTGATGGAATTTTAACGTTCGACATACGTTGTTCAATTATTGAAAGTTGTTTATTATTAAGTTTATTATGATCTAATAAGCACTGCTTCATTATCCACTTGCCGATACCTAAAAATAGGCAATGCATTGGATCAACTACCATAAATTTAACTGGATCAAAATAATTTAGCCGATATAGTTCTGACCATCTTACTCCCGTTTCTGAAACATGCTCATCACGTTCTTGTTTATTTGTACAAAGTAACCATTGATTTGCTGCACTAAAATATTGTGAAATATCTACTGGTTTGAACCATTCATCCATACTTTCAAAACCACCGTAGTGATTTCTTTTGGTTTCACGATCATATGTTGCACGTTTTGGACAACGATGGCATTTTACTAAATAACTTGCATGACCGCATATTTTTCTTGCAGCAGGAACATCATTAGCCGATAAAATAAGTGCAGCGTATATCTTGCGTCCTTCTTTATATTCAAATGTTGATGGTAATTCTATACCGGAAGAAAATTCAATTAACTCGTCGACGATTGGAGCAAGATAATGATTTATTTGATGTTTACTAGGCTCATTTGGACCAGGGATGATACCTAATGTTAAAATATTGTTTGGTTTGAATCGTTCTTCACGTGGTAAATTACATAAAACTCCATAAATTACCCCAGTGCTATGAATTGTATAATCGAATGGTTGAAACCAGTCGATATTCATAGCTAAGCCGATATGGCTATCAAGTGTATCATTTGTAAAAAATGGCGTAGGATCATCAGGATTTATAGCGAAATTTTTCCAGATATTACCCTCGTATATGTCTGAGAAAATTCCATTTGGGACATTTCTATTTCTAGAATGCCGTAACATCACCTCAAATCCTGGCCGCTGATACATCATATAAAGTTGCTGCTTTATACTTCCAACTGGGTAAAGCTTTAATGCTCGTAATAAAGTTCCTTCATTTGTTTTTATTATCTCTGCTAATGGTTCATTACATGCCGATCGTCGTGATTCTGATCTATGATTAGGATATTCAACATATGTACACATTTTGCATGCTGGTTGATTTTCCTCTGAATAATTTTTGACTTCTAATAGATCATAAAGTTTATGACACTTCGGGCATGCAACATATTTTTTATATTTAGTTAAGATACCTAAAGACGATTTTGTTGTGGTCAGAGAAGTAGGAAACTTATCGGCTTCATTTATTTTGAAATGTACAAGTATAATTCGAAGAAATTTAATTAATGTTTCTGTACCAACATCGGATACATTGAAACGTTGCTGATATTTCATTATCCATACGATGATCCAATCATGCGAATTATCATCGAAAGTAAATGGTGGATCAAAAACTTCAGAATCGATTTCTGGCGGAATAAAATTAACAGGTTCACGGCTTGCTTGCGAAGATTCACTTGCAGAATCACTTGAAGAAGAACTACTTGAGGAAGAAGCATCATCAGGCTCTTCTTTCTGAATTATCATAATTTCATCATCATCTGATGGTTGATATATATCAAATGGCGATGATTCTTCTAAAGCTTCATCAATGTTCATCTCTTCATCATCGATGGGTAAAGGCATCCGAAATTTTGCTTTACCCGATTTTCTGAAGATTGGAAACTGTTAAATAAAATCATCTTCTAGAAATAAACTTATAGATTCAGTACTTGAGTTTGTATTATCATCTTCGTCACTGGCTGTACTATCTTTTTCGTAACTATTGTTATCCGATGTATTGTTATCCGAACCACTATCATCAGAATCACTGTTATCCGAACCACTATCGTCAGAATCATTGTTATCCGAACCATTATAATCAGAATCATTGTTATCAGAACCATTATAATAAGAATCATAGTTATTTGAATCTTCACTTCCTGAACTAGCACGTTTTGGAAATTCTAGCAGTGGTTCTTCTCTATGTTTATACTTTGCCGTGAACGATTGCTCGGTGATCCTACTAGATTGCCCAATTTCAGGTAAGGCCATATGGGATTGCTGTGTTCGTGGATCGACATATTTCCCTTGAAATTTCGGGCATTTACATACTACTTTTTTTGTTTTGCGTACATATTTTCCTGAACTCTCTTCGGATGAAAACATTATTATTTTACTATTATGGTTTTTATATTGGGTAAAATGAGTATTGATTTTTTTGCAAGATTTTTGCAAGAAAATTTATGCTGCAATCGACATCTTAAATACTTTTTCGAAATAAATCGGCCCTATATATATAAACAATTCAAGAATTTATGCATATCATAGATTTAAATTACGAATCACTAATTAAATCATCAGTATTAATTTTCCTTGTAATATATAATACAGTATAAATAAAACATGGAAATGATTCATTCAATCAATTCTCTTCAGAACGCGTTTATTTTTTTCTTCCCAGAACACGTCAATTTCTTCTTTTTTTTTAAAAAAAAACAATAAAACACAAATATCTTCGTACAACATTATAAAAAGCATTATACATATATAGTAATATTATGAGTACAGAAAGACTATCGATGATACGCATAGAATTCTTCGAATATTAACTGTTCACTAAATATCTTCTCAAGAGAAAAACAGTTGAAAAACTTAAAGGTTGCGTCAAGATAAACACGAAACATTTAACAAAGTAAACTTTTATATATGAACAGTAGAAGATATAAGTAGAATTCTTAGAATACTTACAACTTAGACCACATAAAGATTTCAAATGAAACAAAACTCTTTGGAAAGTTAAAGATAAACGTGTTATAACCATAACAAGGAAAAATAAACTTAATCACAAGAGCCGATATTCTACAAAATGTATATACCAAGTTTTTCACTCATATCATTGCTATAATGAACATATCTTCTCAAATGGAATCTTTTTTTTTGAAAAAATAGTACCAATTTTCGATTATTTTGTCTAACTAAAACTATTCATGTATCTTCCTAGAAAAAGGTAAAATTATTTTCCTTTGCGTATCTTCCTAGTCAAAAATTAATGCGTTTGTCTTTACCTAAATATATTATAGAATTATATTACGTACGTATATAATGCATGCAACATTAAAATTTTATCCGAATACAGAAAACAATGTCAAACATTTATAATCATGCATTAGAATACAAACAATACCGAACCCTGATAATTATGTGACAATCAGATTGGTGCATTGTCCAGTATTGTTCAAGCGAAAGGTACATTATTTTAATGTAATCGTTATTTATTTAATGATATTTAAGTGATATTAATTTAATATATATATAATGTTCAATTTTCTATT
>QKWP01001102.1:51959-64302 GCA_003550325.1 Gigaspora rosea
AACCCTGATAATCATGTGACAATCAGATTGGTGCATTGTCCAAGCGAAAGGTACATTATTTTAATGTAATCGTTATTTATTTAATGATATTTAAGTGATATTAATTTAATATATATATAATGTTCAATTTTCTATTTGAGTACAGAAGAATTCCAAGGAATAATGCAAAATATGTGATAATTTGATTATTGATAATTTCTTTCGCATATCTTCCTAATGAAGTAATTTTTTAAATGATATTATAACGATATTAATATTATATTTTAATTTATTTTTATTCGAGCACATAAGAACTTCAGATCAAGTAATTATTAAGTTCGTTCGTATATCTTCCTAATAAGTAATTTTTAAATAATATTATAGCGATATTAATATAATTTATTTTCAGCGAAAGGTAAATTAATATTATATGCAGCTTTATTAATAAATTTTAATTATCAGGAGACATAAGACAGATAATACAGATATTAGAAGATAATTACCATATAGCTATCGAACTTATAAAAAGGATGGTATCTTTCCTAGAAAATTTCGTTGTCGATTTCAATTCAATATCTCATCCTAAAATTACTTTTCGCTTTCACCTTTTTTTTACCTTAAAATTTTTTCTCATTAATTTTTTTGATTTCAATGTACAATGGAAAAAAAAGAAAAGCAACTTCCCAAGGCTGAAAGCAGCAAGATGGCGAAGAAAAGAGCACGCAAACATAAGAAGCAAAAATGTAAGATTTAGATAGTAATTTATTAATAATCAATTAATTATTAACTTTATATTTTTAGTAGATGCAAAGGTGATCGCTGCAGCGATTGCGGGAGCAATCGCTGCTATTCAAGGCAAGGAGAAGAGGAAGCAAATAGAACCTGAACCACCAAAAAGCTCTAGTTCTAGTAGTGCAGGCACTACTAGTAGTGATGATGAGAGAGGAAGATCAAGGAGAGGAAGTATCAGTAGCAGAAGCAGTAGTCGTTCCAGCAGCAGCAGCAGCAGTAGCAGTAGCAGCAGCAGCAGTAGCAGTAGTAGCAGTTCTGAGAGTAATCGTCCTCCGAGACCACTAACAAGAGAGCAATCGTCCCATCTTCGGGTAAATATATTATTGCCTTCTCATGTCTTTTATGAATAGATTTACTTTATAGTTTTAATTTTTATTTTATATTATTTTTTTTGCAGGCCGAAATTAAAATCTTGATAGAAGGCGAAAAGCTATCAGCCCAAAAACCTGATCCTAACAAAAATTGGTCTTCGCAAACAAAAAATATCTGGAACAATTTAATCCCATCAATAATAAAAAATTTGCTCGGATACAAACAACATTCGGGTGCTATCGAAACTATATTGAAATCATATCACAAGATGCAGAGGCGTACTTCAGCAATAAACTCAGATCCAGCCCTAAAAGCATACAATCATGCACGCATTGGGAAAAACAGTAAGGTGAACGAGGTAATAACAATTTTTTTTTCTTTGTTTCATATAAATTTTTTAATTTATCATTTTTATTCATTTTTATAAAATAATTTAGAAAAGAAGAAGAAGGCGTAAGGCATTATCATTCTTGATGAGTGCTGGAAATAAGGGTATTGGTCTGTACCCACAGGAAGATTTGGAGCGGTTTACGACAAGTCAAGGTGGAAACGCTTATCATTCTGCGGAAGAATAGGTGACAGATGAGGAAGCGACTGAAAGGGGCGGGAGGGATGGGCAAAAAATAAAAAAATTAATATGCGTGGAAAAATGGTAGCGCAGACCTCATGTAAGTCAAATATATTATAGTAATGCTAAGTTACAATTAAACTAATAATGTATCGTCCTAATACAATACGTATTATTTAGTTGAAACAGCTATTTCATAAAAGGATCGATCCGGTTGTGAAACAGCTGAAGCCTAAGAACAATAAAATAATTCCAAGCCATTATGGTGAGAAGATTGATAGGGAAGATGTACCACCACCGGATTGTCCAAGTTGGGCATTATCCGCCGAAGCCCGAGAACTATATAATATCCCGGATCCTGACTTTGATCCCGAACTATTAAGTGGGCAAGAAGATTCATGAAAAAAAAAGAAAAGGAAAGGTAGGGATAGGCACAGAAATGAAAGAGAAGTCATACGGCTGAGACAGAAACTGAAGAACGAGCAAGTGAAACAGGTGTAAAAAGGGGAAGAGTGGATGATGATGATAAAGTTGTATTATATGAAAGAAGAAAACCTAGAAGATCAGCAGCGTTCTCAAAAGCACCAACACCAAAATCAGCAATATCCAGATCAGTAACACACTCAAAACCGGCAACACCCATATCATCAAAACTGCCAACACCCACATCATCAAATCGGAAACACCCACATCATCAAAACCGGAAATACCCACATCATCAAAAACACCTATAACATCAGAAAAAACACCTAAAACATCAGAAACAACAACAGCTACAAATGAACCATCATCATCAATGAAAGCAATAGCAGCAGCAGAAGCCTTAATATCAAAAATACCACCAATATCATCAACGTCAGCAGCCTCCTAAACATCAACACCGGTACCACCAGCAAAAATAACATTAAAATTCGTCTGAGGCTTTGCAAAAAAACCAAGTAAACTGCCGTCAGAAGATGATGCGTTAGTATTTAGAGATGAAGGAGTTGAAGCTGAGGATGGAGGTGACAATGGAGGTGACGATGGAGGTGAGGATGGAGGTGAGGACGAAAATGAAAGTGAAGGTGAAAGTGTGGTTAGTGCAGAAGCTAGTGAAAAAGTGGAAAAAGGAAAACGAAAACTGGAAGATTATGAGGACAATGAAGGTGAAGGTTGGGTTGAAAGTAAAAAAAGGAAAAAAGGGTCGCAAAAAAAGAAAGATAATAAAAAGAAAGCGAAAAGATCGAAAAGAAGGCGATAAATTAGATTTTTGTTAGATTTATCTGTTATTGTGTTTTTTAATTTTAAAATAGTGTTTTTATCGGAATATAATAAAATTTAATAAATAATCAGTAAAATAATATAAATATCAGCCAATCGGCCAATGTGTATATAAATGTAATCAGTAAACAGTTAAATAGCAAAATTATACAAATATCATCAACTATCGCCTTCGGTGATAGCAAACCGATAGACTATAGACTCAAATATTCGGTTTAAACCTAAAACCTATCGGTCTGCTATCACCAAAGGCGATATTTTATTAATAATAAAAAGATGATATATAATATCGGTAAAATATACTTTAAATTTTAGGAACCGATTACTATGAATTTTATAAATATATAACTAATCATATTAAAAATCGCTAATTATCGGCCAAATATTATTCAATATCGGCCAAATATTATTCAATATCAGCCAAATATTATTCAAATATCGGTCAAATATTATTCAAATATCGGTCAAATATTATTCTAAAGAATAAAGAAGATATGTTAAAGACTAAATAATCATTAAAAAATATAACCAATATATCAGTACAATATCGTATAAATTATAAAAAAATTTGTAAAATAGCCAATACAATATCTTTTTATGATTTATCTAATCGTGAATTTATCACCAAAATATCAATCTAAATATCTGCCTTGTATCTTCTTTATAATTTCACTAATCTTCATACGGATATATGAGTATTTTTTACTGACTTATAACCAATATGCAACAAATTTTCTTAAATTAGCAGCCTATCGGCCTATTTTGATCCCCTATCAATCTGCATTATATCGGCCTGCAATCTTCATAGGCAATTTTTAGATGATATTAGGGTAATATTTTTGATTTCGACCAGTGTAAAGAACAAGATCTCAGTTATAAAATGAAAAAAAAGATATTTAAATTAGTTACTTTAAATATTTAAATTAGTATTTTATTCTGTTTTATCTATCAAATAATATAACAAGTTGTATCAATTGTTAATTATATATTATATATTTGTTATCCAATTTATAAGAGCTGTATTATTTATCATTTAATTTTTTTATTAGAGGTCTACCTCTATCTCTATATATGAAAATTGTTAGGTCTTTATATATAATTTTCAAATTTTTAATTCCCCTTTCTAGAATATTTGATACCTCTCTAAAGGTACTAATAAAACTATTAAAGATTAAAAAAAAATTAGTTATTTTATATATTAAAATTAATATTTTAAATTGAGTATTGCTAATTTGCCCTACTAATAATGTTAACTAATCTATAATTTACTAATCAGTTCAAAAATTATTAATATCACAAAATTTTATTACAAAAACTAGCTTTGGTCTATTAAGTAAAAGTTTTTGGCATCTAATTTTGTATATAAATAATTTATACTTTAATTTAATATAGTTTGTACTCTAACTCTAATTTTTAAAGAATAATTTTTATATAAAAAACTTCTATAAAAATAAAGAGTAATTAAAATTTATAATTTTAACTAGATGTTAAAATTAGTTAAATTCTTTTAAATATTTAAAATAGCTAAAGTAGCTACTTTAAATATTTAATAATATTGCTATTTTAAATATATATTTTTAATACTGTATTCTATTATGAATAAGCACCCCTTTTTTAAATTTTTAAACTTAAATATCTTGACAATTAACAAATAAAATTTAGTAAAACTTTTTTGTATTTAAATATTATAAATTTATAAAATTTAAAAACAATAAAGTTTTATTAAATTTTGTTAGTTAATTGTCAAAATATTTAAGTTTAGAAATTTGAAAAAAGGGTACTTATTTATAATAAAATATGGTAATTTAGCAATCTTGTTTCTATTTATACTAGTAGGTTATCATTTTTTATATTTTTTATATTTTTTTTTGTTTTTCTAAAATAATTATTATGCTTAAGATAATTTTGTATAATTTTGTATAATGCTAGCTATTTTTAGAAAATTTGAACTGCATCTAGTTTTTGTTTTCTATTTATTAAATTATAAATTACATCTTGTATATAACTATTTAATCTATCTAATAAAAGACTTATTTAGCTATTTAAATAAAATTTATTTTAGTAGTTTTTGGTTTTATTTAGATTTTTTAATTTACTAAAAATTTGGTAGCTATCTATTTTGTTAGTACTATTTTTTATTACTACAGTAATAGTTTTGTTTTATATATATATATATATTTTTTTGACAAGTTTTATCTTTATTCCTAGAACATAGGCAATTGCCTTATTTATACGTTATCTAAACTATTCTATTTATAATAAAGATTCACCCGGCTTCTACAAAAGTGCCCAAATGTAATCTGTCTTTATGACACTTTGTCTCCTCATTGTTTTCTAAATTGTTAGGAAGGACTACTTTGAATCACTGACTGGTGGCCGTTAACCATTAATAGTTTTGTTTTATACATGTATTTTATTATAAAAACCAATATAGCTTTTTTTTAAAGTTTATATATATTACAAAACAAACTAATTTAGCAACTTTTAAAAATTCAAATATACAGCTCTTTTTGATGATCATTTGTACCAACAAAATTCTAAAGATTTTTGTATAAATTTTAATATAAACTAAAAATAAAACCATATAGAAAAAGCTGTAAATCTGGCATCTTTTATTTAAAAATAAAGATTATAAACTATTTGCTAAAAGTTTTAGAGTTTATTGTTTACTACAAGAATAGTATTTGTCATTTAGAGATAAAGTCTATAGACTACTTGCAAACAAACTTAAAGTTTATTACTTATTGTAAAGAAAGTACTTGATTAGTAAAAAGATATACAAAAAATATTAGAGTTTATACAAGAAAAAACTTATACTTTTTAAAAGTTGACAAGTAATAGTATTTGGTGTTACTAGCTCTTTTAAAATTTCAATAAAATAGGCTTTTTAGAGTATTTTCTTCAAAAATAAGCAGAATTTACTTATTAAAATTGAGAAAGAATCTACTATATTAGAATTTGATCATAAGGAAATTTTAAAAACAAAATAACATATTGAATATTTTGAAAAAATTTATTAGTAAAACTTTTTTCTATTTTTTTTATCAGTTTTATTATTAACTTTGTTGGTTTTGTTTTATTGTAGTTTTTTTTTGTTTTTCTTATCTTGTAATTTGTTATTTTTATTGTTAGTATTTGGTTTTTATTTAAGTTTTGTAATAACTTTTCTTTTTTTTTATTTTTTTATAGTTTTTTTTTATTTTGTTTTTTATAAATAGTTAGATCAAATATTATATTCTTACTTTGTTATTAGATAGGAGGGATTTAAAGAAATTCCTGTTTTATTGTTAATAAGGCTAATAAAATTTATCTACTTTACTAGTAAAATAATATGACAAGTTAAATGCTAGTAATTTTCTTAAGAATTTTAAAAAAATAAAAGAGTAACTTCTTTTAGAAGTAGCTTATTTTCAGAAATATATAGTACTTTTTCAATAAAATAATAGCAAAACTGTTAAAAAGTAAAAAAAAATTTAACAACTATTTAAAGTAATTATAAAAAAAATTAGAGGATCAATTTTTATACCCCCTACATTTATCTCTCTGTAGATTTAACTTTTTTTTAAACTTTGAGTAAAGATATTTTGGTAACTACCAAATCAAATTTAGTAAACATTTTTTCTTTAAATTCTATATATTTATAGAATTCAAATAAAAAAAAGTTTATTGAATTTGGCCAAGTAGTTGCTGAAATATCTTTTCTCTAAGTTTGAAAAAAAATCGAAATATTTATCAAAAAATAAACTATACAAAATTTATTTTAAATTTTGATTGAAGATATCTTTGCAACTACTAAGCCAAATTTAATGAACTTTTTTATTTGAATTCTATGAATCTATAGAATTAAATAAAAAAAAATTCATAGAATTTAACTTAATAGTTACAGAGTTATCTTTATTCAATTTTTTAAAAAAAATTTAAAATGTCTATCAAAACAGAAGCTGTACCAAAATTTTTTCCAAACTTTAAGCAAAGATATCTTAGCAACCAGCAATTCAAATTTAATGAATTTTTTTATTTGAATTCTGTAAATTTATAGAATTCAAATAAAAACAATTTTATTGGATTTGGCTTGCAGTTGCTAAGATATCTTTGTTTAAATTTCAAAAAAAATTTTGGCGCAGTTTCTGTTTTGATAGATATTTTGAATTTTTTTAAAAATTAAGTGAAGATAACTCTATAACTATTAAGTTAAGTCCTATAATTTTTTTTTAATTCTACAGATTCATAAAATTTAAACAAAAAAAAGTTCATTAAATTTGGCTTAATAATTGCAGAAATATCTTTGCTTAAAATTTAAAGTAAATTTTGTATAGTTTGTTTTAATAGATATTTTAATAGATGGTTTGATGTTTTCAAACTTTAAGCAAAGATATCTCAGCAACTACTAGACCAAATTCAATAAACTTTTTTTTATTTAAATTTTATGAATTTATAGAATTTAAAAAAAAAAAAGTTTACTAAATTTGATTTAGTAGTTACTAAGATATCTTTACTCAAAGTTTAAAAAAGTTAAATCTGCAAAGGGTATAAATATTAAATATAGAGGTATAAAAATTGATCTTCAAAAATTATAGGTACCTTTGCAAGATATATATAAATTATATATTTCTCACAACAGATTTGTTTAAGATAAAGTTAAAATTTGTATTAGAGTTAATATTAGTAATATATATTAAAATTGTTTAAAAAAAATTTTTTGTTAAGGCATAAAAGATAGTTTCTTATACAAATGTTTAAGAAATAAACAATTTTTAAAAAAACAAATATTTGTTTTGAATTTTTCTAATTATATTATTACATTAAAAATAATTAATTATTGGCTAATTTGGTATTGATTACTATATGAAATATTGCAGATCATAATTTAAATAAAATCTATATTTTTTATTTAATTTGCTAACCTTTTAAAACCTATGAATACTTGTTTAATATAAACTTTACTCTAAAACTAACCTCCAACCTTAACCTCTAATCCTAAAAAATGATTTCAAAAAAATTTTATTTTTCTAAGATTTTTATACTATAATTTTATTTTAATATAGATTTTATTATAATCTACTATAAGGAATAACTAGTTTCGCAGAAGATACATCTTTTACAAAATATGTCTAACAATGCTTAATAGTTATCTTGTAGTAATTATACTTTATTATAATTTTAATATTTTTATAAAATTATAATATAAGTATAATAAAATTATAGTAATATAATAGTAATATAAAGTAATTTTAAAACTAAATACAGATCAATTTCAAATTCAAATTAATATTATATAAAAATCCAATTGAAAACAGAAATTTGGCAAAAATAAAAGATATATAAATATTTAAAACATATTAATAAAACAATGCCCTAATAAAAATATTAATAAAGCTATAAAATATTTTTATTGGGCTATTAGTTTATTAATATATTTTGAAATTTATATTAAAATGTTCTATTTTTGCTAAATTTTTGTTTCAAATTATATTTATATCAATATTAAGTAGTTATTTTATAGATACTTTAAAGTAGTTTTAAAGTTATTAAATTATGTTTTTATAAAATAGAGGACACTAAACATCTAGTACAGAGGTTTTATATTATATATTTTAACAAAAATCCCTAAAAGTTGAAAAGCAAAAAACCAGTTTTTGGCAATTATCTTAGAATTTAGTAGTTCAATTTGAATAAACTTTTTTTAAAAATAAATATTTTAAATATATCTATATATATTATTTTGAAATAAAGATTAACTTTTTGAATTGTACTTTTTAATTATAATAAGATTAAAAAAAAATGCACTAAAACTAAGTAGGTACTAAGTAAACACAATTTTGTTAAGCTCAAAAATAGGCTTGTTTAGTACTAAATCTAGTTCTTAAGTATTTTGGTTTTTTACTTTTTATATAATGTATATTGAGATGTATATTAATTTGAAACATCTATAAGTACTAGTTCAAGAATACATATGCTATTTTAGAGAGTTTTATTTTTTAAGTATTATCCTGTAGCTATAAAGTATTTGTTATTTTGTTTTTATTTTTGTTTTAAATTTGTTTTGCTTTTTAATTTTTTTTTGCAACTTTTTATTATTGTTTTTTTTATCGGTGTTGTTTAGAGCTTGTACCCGTATAAGCGTTACCTAGGTAACCCAGTTAACACCTGTCAACCGGGTCATAGCTATCGTTAACCGGGTGACCCAGATTTATTATCCATAAGCATGATAATGTGACGTACAAACGTATGTATAGTACGTATGTCCATTGGGAGTGAGGTCATTTTAAATTTTGTTATTTAAACCCAGTTTATTTTCCGACGGCCTCTAGCCATTGGAGAATAAACTGATTATGTTACAGCTATTATCATGATTCTCGGAGCACCTGTAAAATTTGCCGAATGAATTTTAGGCCGGTTAAACTTATATATTAAAGTTTATACATAAAAATTAAATAAATTTATCGGTTACCATTATCATTATACGTAGTTTTTTAAAAAAATGCATATAAGAGAATTTATGATTTTGCATCAATCAATAAAAAAAAACCAGGTTATATGGATTATTAAGATGACCCATTTTATAATGTTGTAAACAGTGAGTAACCCGGAGCTTAAATTTTTTAACAGGTACACCTCTAAAAACATTACATACCCTTAAGAGCTACCTCAATTTTGCATTAGCCAATTAAACAAACTGGGTCAACCGGGTCACTGGGTAACCCGGATTTTTCAAAACAATCCGGTTTGTGACCCGGTATAATCTGGTAAACGGGCAGGTTTTCTGGAATTTGAAATTTATTTCGGGTACAACCTCTAGTGTTGTTAAATCATACCACTAGTGTCCAACACCACTATAATTTTTATTATGAGCTGCAGTGTAACTAGTGATCCTGGTCGATCAAAATTTTTTGACCAGCCAAGCTGATGAAATTTTATCGGCTTAGTCAGCTTAGCTGAAAAATTTTAAATAAATCAAACCAACCTGCACTATCGTGCAATTAAAGATATCTTACTATATATAATTTATGCAATTCAAAAATTTATTAAATTAAAGCTGCCAATAATACCTGTTTAGATTTTTAATTTACCGAATTTAGTAAAAATCTTATTACATATTAAAGGAACATCGTGTACCAAATACTATTAAAAGTTACATTTTTTGATGCATATTATATTTAAAGCAGGTTTTATTCTACGCATAAGCATTAAACGTTCAGTACATATTGCCAAAAAACTCAAGCATGTGAATTAAGGTGGCTTTATCAAAAATCAACCAATACGGGTTCTGCTGATAAAACATATTATTATCAATATAGTCAAAAAATATGAGCATATGGCCTTTATTTATTATCAAAAGTTAGCCGACATAGGCCTTGCTAATGAAACATAAATAGAATTAGAGTTAAAAGAACGAATATGAGACCTCCAAATATTATCAAAATCAACCAATATGAGTTTTGCTGATAAGGAACATATAATGATGGCATTGTTATCAATATGGAATTAGAGTCAGAAAAGATATGAAATGTCAATTGAATTGAAAAGGACGAATACAAGGCCTTCAGACATCGGCCGATATGGGTTCCACTAATAGGAACAAATAATGTTGGATATTGAAAAAATTATCATATGGTCTTCATTTATTATCAAAATTCAACTAATATAGTTTGCTAATAAAGCACGAAAGCTGAAAAGCCCTTTATCTATTATCAAAACTATCTGGTATAGGTTCTGTTGATGAAACATATCGGATATTGTTATTGATATAGAATTGTGTTGAAAAAGACGAACACAATATTTTGGATAAGAAATTTGTTAACTGGCATACCTTACCTGATAATATGCATGTTTGAAAAAAAAGTGATTTGGGTAAAAGTTAACTCAGAGCATACTTACCTTAATAACATGTGCGTTTGGTCAATCAAAATAGCCACATTTCCACCATATTTTGACCATGGGCTTTATGCTCGAAGTTGCAACTTCAAGTGCCTGATTTCAACTTCTTTTAGTGCAACTGAGGTTGCAACTTCAACACGTAAAAACTTCAAACACAACTATGTAATATGACTAACAGCTTCAATGTCTTCAAAATGCGATGCTTCCTATAGCGATTCTAAAAGCAACAACTTTAGTGCGGTGATTCAATGATGATAACGTTCTAAAAAAAAAACTCATTTTTTATAGCGATTATGAGAAAAATTTTCTTACTTATAAAATCGGCTAGCCGATTTTAAAAAAAATCGACCGAGNAAATCGGCTAGCCGATTTTAAAAAAAATCGACCGACCGGGTCGAAAAATCGGCTTGGACGATTTTTATAATTTCGACCAGGATCACTAAGGGTAGAGACATTTATCAGGTGATTTCCACCTCTTAAGAGGGTACCCCCCTCCCCCCACCTGATACTAAATTTAACAAATCAAATTCAAGCAAATAATATATACAAACAGGACCCAACCAAACTTTAGTCAAGTCTGAGTTTGGTCCAGATTTGGTCCAAAGTCTGCAGACTGGTCTGAGTTTGATTATGTTTATATGTATATTTTGGCGCTGAACAAGTTTATTTAATGCATGAAGTTAAAATTAATTAGTAAAATTTTGTGAATCATAAGATTTTATAAAATTTTATTAATAAAATTCTATAAAATCTTATAATTCACAAATTTTTATTAAATAATTCTAACTTTATGAACTAAGTAAACTTGTTTAGCATCCAAATATACATCAAATCGGCATAATTATTTTTATTTTACTTGAATTTTAGATATTAGATGCATAATTTTTGATTTTTGATCAAAAAAGTCAAATTTAAACATATTTAATACAAATTTCAAGTAAAATAAAAAAGATTCTACCAAATTAATGTATTTTTAGATGCTGAACAAGTTTACTTAGTGCATAAAGTTAGAATTAATTAGTAAAATTTTGTGAATCATAAGATTTTATAGAATTTTATTAATAAAATTCTATAAAATCTTATAATTCGCAAATTTTATTAATAAATTCTAACTTTATGCACTAAGCAAACTTGTTTAGCATTTAAAAATACATCAATTCGGCATAACTATTTTATTTTACTTGAAATTTAGAGAATAGATGCATAATTTTTGATTTTTGATCAAAAAGTCAAATTTAAGCATCTTTTCTCAAAATTTCAAGTAAAATAAAAACAACACTGCCGATTTAATGTATTTTTAGGTGCTGAACATGTTTACTTAGTGCATTAAGTTAGAATTAATTAGTAAAATTTTGTGAATCTTAAGATTTTATAGAATTTTATTAATAAAATTCTATAAAATCTTATGATTCACAAAATTTTACTAATTAATTCTAACTTAATGCACTAAGTAAACATGTTCCGCACCTAAAAATACATTAAATCGGCGGTTTTGTTTTTATTTTACTTGAAATTTGGAGAAAAGATGCTTAAATTTGACTTTTTTGATCAAAA